>CAHIKZ030000111.1:10000-20000 GCA_903632075.3 Acanthosepion pharaonis
TATATTTATATATATCTGTGTGTGTGTGTGTGTAAAAATTTCAGCTATAGTATATTTGTAAAATGACAATATGAATAAAGACAAAAGGAAAACATTTTAGCCGATGCCTTTTATGTCCCTCAGAGGCTAAAACACATAAAACTAAAGTAATTTTTGTCTATATATATATATATATATATATATATATATATATATAGACAAAAAAAAACCGATGTATATATATATATATATATATATATATACACAAATGAAATGAGAACTAATTAAATATAAATTCAAACATTCACAACATTCATTTAATAATAAGGCTCAATACAATGGTAGAGTGATAATTCTTTACTATATGATATTACATTCGAACATATGAAAAACCGCACATTTACCCTTCAATATTCAAGGACCTCTTTACAGTGGCATTGGAATTTGCCAAAGTTTATTTCAACATTTCAAGTGAAGAGATAAATATCATTATGAATTGTAGGAAATTTGTCCTCAACCACAAAAAAAGTACAGTGGATAAAAAATTCTGATGATAACTTTGACATTTCTATGGGATCGCCAGATTTTGCGGAATCTTCTGATTTGGTTGGATTATTTATCTTTTATAATCTTTTAGTGGTTTTACATATGCTTGAATGTAATATCATATAATATATATATATATATATATATATATATATATATATATATATATATATATATATACATGATGTCCATAAAGTCCGTGTACAATTCAAAATACTTAAGTATTTTAAATTGCACACAGACTTTATAGACAATTCCTATATATATATATATATATATATATATATATATATATATATATATATTGGGAGAAAGGGAAGACAGAAAGAATGGAATAGAAAGAGAGATAGATAATACAAGAGAGACAGGGAGAATTCCCCTTTCTCTAAATCAAGTTTTTCTTTTTTTTTCACTCTGAATGAAAAAAAAAAAGGAATAAAATAGCAAGAATCATTTTACTTTATTTTTTTATTTGAGGCAGAGCAACTTTCAACTTACATTTCATCCTAGTTACATAGATATTTAACTGAAAACAAAGTAATCTATTCTTTTCTAAAGTGAGTTGCCAATAAGTTCATCTGCCACTCGTTTCCCTCCAGACTGGCTTATGTATAGACAAATGATATGTAAATGTGTTAACAAGGCTTTTTTCCATTGCAAGTGCTTATATTCATGCGGATGTGTGTATGTAACCACAAACATACACAGAGGCACGCATACCTATATGCACACACATTCTTTTCAATATGGTTTTGATCATGACTACAGTCTCAGTGCAGCATTTTGTGTATGTGTGTTCGGCTCCGTGTGTCTGATTACAAGCTTATATGGATGAGCTTTACTTACATATAATCTTTATTTGTTAAATACACTCCACTTATGCATCCACACACTCACACACGCTTATATATACATACATATAATTCATATGTATGTGTTTGTGTATGTTTATGTGTATATTAGAAAATAAATTATATTTTATATGTTTTCTAACATAATAACCAAGGTCATTCACAAATTCAGTGATTGTGAGTTCAATCCCAAGGCTAGGTAGTATTTCATAAATTCATTGCTGTATTGGTTACACAGTATCTAATAATGTATTTGTATGCTTCATTACTATTTTCTGTTTAAATTTAAACCCAAAAGTTAAGAAAGGTCATTTTTATGTATTATATCATCTTCATCATTATTATTTGACCGTAGTCAGGATCATTGAACCAATGGGAATGATCCTTTCTTTAGCTGTTTAGTATGTGCTATGTCAGGGCTACATACGGTTTTGAATTCAGAGTTACTTTCTCCTAGACTGGTTGCCACCCAAGGCTACAGAACCCAGTTTGTCCTGCTATTTTACCTATAGCTGGAATGTATAATATAGATGTATTATATAGAAATAAAAGCAAATATTTATCTATATTTTAGATACACTTCTATATACTGCGTCACATAGGCGATCATGACTCTCCGCAACTTTCTACCCCATGTGGCTTTTCCCTTTGCTAAGGTCTCAACTTCACCCCCATTCCACCATCCATTCATATAAACTTGTCAGATAAGTAGCTTGATACCTTCCCCTATCTCTCTTGCCATGAATATGCCCTGTGAGGGTGAGGTCTTCCAAACCATCCTTCCTTATAATGTGTCCAAGGAATTTCAGCCATCTTTTCCTAATTTTAAGTATAAGTGTTCTTTCAGTTACCATTTTGTTTAAGTCTTTTTGTTGCTTACTTTCTCTGTCTATGGAATTCTTATATCATTCTGCAGAAGATGTTCACTAGTTTATCCTCTACTTTGAGTGACCCTTGAGCCTTGTATTAGGTAAGCTAACAGTAAAAACAAAAGAAAAACTAATAGGAATATATACTTGAAAAACACAGTGGATAAAATAAGTAAAGGTTTAATGTAAGAAACAATACAATAAGAATAAAATAAAGGTAAAAGTTAGGGACAAGGTCATCGCAAGTCAATCCAGTAGAGAGTGCTACTATTGAAAGGTCGGTAGTTCTTGCATCAGTCTGAGTCATACTCAACAGATTCCAGCTAGACGATATTTACCAGCCTCCCGATGAGGTAGGATGTGGCACAAGGCCGAATTTAATGTGGGGTATCTGAGCCTGTAGGCTCAGCCCAAAAATTTCCTGTAGACCCTGTATAAAACAGGGTTGGGTAGCTGTTTCCTGAGACGTGACTCTGTCCTTCAACATAGCCTCGTCTGGGGATCCTCTCTGCTTGGAAGCAGAGAGTTTGACCAGCAAAGCTGGAAAAGATTCCAGCTAGACAGTACTTACTAGTTCCCCCCCCCGAGGGTAGATGTGGCACAAGGCCAAGTTTAACATGGGTCTTTGGAGCTCATATGCTCAGCCTAAAAATCCCCATAGAATCCGCATAAACGGGATCAGGTTGGTCAACCTCCTTTGGCAGATCCTTGTCCGGGTTCCTCTCTGCTTAGAAGCAGAGAGTTTGACCAGCAAGCCAAAAAAAGATTTCGGCTAGACTCTGTAGTCCATTGACTTACAGATACTTATAGGTAGTTACTACTTATAGTGTAGTCACTCATGTGGTGACAGGTTATTCCATTACATCAAACTTCAAAAATCTAGAGGTAGACTAGTAAGAATCTTCATCAATTACCATATATACTCACATATAGTGTGAGTTTTTATGATGATAGTGGGGTCACATTATACATAGGTAATTTTTTTTTTTGAAGGGGTTAAAGATCATGCATTTTTGGTGACTGCTTGCATTATACACAGGTAAATTTTTTCAAGAGGTGTCTAAATACATTCATTTTTGGTAACCGCAACCTACCTGATAGGCTTACATTCTCATAGTACCTTTGGCTAACATTAACGGTGCAGGTAGGCTCATTTAACCTGCCTCCCATAAGCCTTGATTATTTTTTTTGCTCCATGAACAGCAGAATCTCATTCACTGTGCATGTCACTTAAAATCTATAAATATCTTATACAAATGAAGAATTAACGTTTTTTTTTTCCTTTCCCCAATTTGCATTTATCTTAATTCACATGTGTTTATATCACTGAGATATTGCTTTTCCAACGACACCCCTTTACGTTGCATTTATATTCATTATTCTGTCTTTCTCAGTTGATTTATGTTTATTTTTATTTATTTATATTCTTTAAATTTTCTGGTATTATTTTATCATATAATTCTACATTATATATTCTTCAAATATTTTGACAAGATGCCCTGCAATATATAAAAATGATGATAGCACAGTGTAAAATACCAAATGAATTTTAATTCTACTATGTTTACAGTATATAGTAATGTTATCAATAGGAACCAACATATTTGAAGAGCATTATAAAGCATACCCCATTATTCATTCATATAAATATCAGAATATACTGTGTATATATTCCTCTTTGACAGTGATTCTCAAACTTTTTGTAGTCAGGGGTCACTTGAAATCCTACCAATAATTGTAGGTGAACTATACACAAATTTTGGAAAGATATGTTATAATGAAGTCAAATATTGCAGAAAGGAAATAATGCAATAAAAAATATAAAATGAAAGATACTTTGAGTTTATTAATTCTTTTGTTTATGAGAAACATGAGCCTGATGAGTCTTAGCGATTTCTTCAGTGTTTTGACGTATATTTGATAGGCAAACTCTCATTTTCTCCTCATTACATAGAAGAGTTCCTCTTTTTTTGCACTTAATTGTGATAAGAGCAGGAAAGCCTAATTCACATAGATAAGAATGAGACAGGCACAACAATATAATAAAGTAAATATATTTATTTCTAATATCTGGACACATATTTCTCTGGAATGCCAGGGCGCACTTAGCTTCCAGGGCGCACCGGTGTGCCCAGGTGTACCATTTCAGAAGCACAGCTCTATGACGTGGTTTTTTAAAATCTGACCAAATATCACAAGTTTTTTTTTTTCTGTGAGCTTCCTGATCAAGCTGAGATTTTCATCACCCTCTCCTCATATATGGATAAGACATGAAAAATAAATGAATTAGTATTTGTATAGATAGAAATAAAAATAGGTATACATGCATATGATACTGTGTGTATATATATGTTAATTTGTATGTTGATGTATTGATATTTGCTAAGCTATTTTAGTCTAGTTCAGGTTTCAGTAGCAAGGCACCCTGCAGATGTCCAAACTTCTTACTAAACTTGCGAATGATCCGACAGACTAGCTTGGTAAGTATTGTTCTACCTAACCCTGACCCTAACCCTTCTACAGCAGATACATTATATGCATGTGGCTGAGTAGTTAGAATGTTTACTTTTTAACCCTGAGTCCAGGGTTTTAATTTTACTATGGTTGATTTGTCAGGGAGGGGATTTTTTGATGCTATTGCATTTGCGTTGGTGATCCCAGCATATGGCACCTTTAGAAAGTGTCTGAGGAACCTAAAGTATGTTTATTGATATATATTTATTTTAATTTCAGATATGTAAAATTGAGCATAAATCATTAGTATGATAAAACTTTAAATGAGAAACAAAATATTGTAAAGTTTTTGAGTGATGGGAACACAAATTTGGAAATTGAAAAGCATTTCAAAAGCTATCAAAAAAGAAATTTAAAGCATAGAAAATGAACAGCCTTTAAGAAAATCCCCAAAAGGGATTCAATAAAAAGTTAAAAAGTTAATACGGTCAAATTGGCAGCTGATCTCAAAAGTGATCTACAATCTGTTGTTAAGTGGGGCAAGGAATGGCTTCTTAATTTTAATGCCTTCAAAACAAAACTGCTCTCTATCAATCATCTGAGAGACTCCTTTCTGCCTTCCATTAGCATGGCTGATGCTAACCTTCAGGTAAGTGACTCATTGTACTTTCTGCTGACAGAAAGTGTAAAGATTATAGTGAATCAATTGCTAGGTCTGCTTCTAGGAAAGTTGATCCACTGTGCCATGTGAGATAATTTTTCTCTCCAGAATCTATGTTACATAATTATATCATCCATGCTTGAAATACTGCTGCCACATATGGTCTGGTGCTTCTGTTATATATTTAGAGATATTTGATAAAATGCAAAGAAGAATCTTCAATGTTATTCGTCTTGACCTGGCATCCAAGTTTCAGTCACTTTCTTTCGATTGTAATGTAGCTTCCCTGTGACTTTCCTATAAATATTTTCATGGTATTTTTTCTGATGAACTTTCCTCATGGTACCTAGACTTTATGAATTTAATCTCAGTACTAGATTGGCAGCTAGGTCTCATCATTTTACAGTTGAAATGGCTAGATGAACCATAAGTTCTATGCTAAGAGTTTCTTCTTTCGAACTTCTTGCATGTGGAACTCTCTTCTGGTTTCTTGCTTCCCAGTCAACTTTGATCTTCAAAAATTCAAATGCAATGTCAATCATTATGTTTTCTTCATTCTTGATCTTTTATTGTTCCCATTCCTTAATATTTTTCCCAATATTCTCTAACGCTCACTAACCCCTTGCATCTTAGTGGCTTTATTGCCTTGCTCAGAAAGAAATGATTAAAAAATAAAGAAAAATTAGAAAAGTTGATTGACAATGAAGCAAATGTTTGAAAATGATAATGACATGAATGTAAACATAGATTGTGTAAAGATATGAAAGCACTCAACCGCCGACCCTATGCAAACAGCTCCTATCCCTTAGATGAAATATTGCCAGCCTATCACTGCTTTATATTGCTATTTTCATAGAAAATGTTCAAACAAGTTACATTCCTCAGTTCCTCTAGTTCAGACCTTTACAACTGTGATTGACATTCCATTTAAATTTAAAGATTGTCAGTTGTAGGAAAGCAAGAAACTGAAAGATTTTCAAAGGTGAGAAATGCCAAAAAAGAAACTATTAAAATAGAATTTACAGTCACATCTAACTAATTCAACAGTAAAATGATGAGTCCTTGATTTCAATCTACTAGTATGCTTAAAATCATGCAGTCGAGGTACCAAGGAGGAAAGCTTAAAACAATTGACATGAAAATATTTATAAAAATGACAGAAGGAAGCCACTTCACAGTGGTGGAAAAATGACTGAAGTTGAGATGCCAGGTCAGGACTGATTATATTGCAGACTCCTTTTTGCTTCTTACATCTGGACATTAACCTTGTTCAGTAACATTCTATCTTTAGTGGTTGCTGAGCCTTGTACTCGGTGAAGATGTAGTGACAAAACATCCCAAAGAGAAATATTTAAATTAGACAAAGAAGTACATGAAAACTGTTTTCTCACCAGAATAATTTAGTGATGAATGTGGAGCTACATTAGAAAGACCTGATAGTTGAGCCAGTCATTTGGTTCATTATGGATATAGTCAACCAACATTATTTAGAAGACAACTGTGAGTGGATGATTATGTTTTTGGCTAATAAAATTACAGGTCCTTTCAGTTTCAAGACAAATGCAGAAAAGACATTTTTTTAGTACAGGTCACAATAAAGATGCTTCAAGTCAAGGTGTATATTCATGGAATACAATCCTCCTTTACTTACATTATTTACATTGTTTGAACTGTTGTCCTCATCTTTATTGCCATATCTAAAATGTTTTGGCATTGTACGCTCTGGCCTTTGTCAGGTGATTGGAATTTCATCAAGGACATGGCCCAGTGGATAAAAGCATTGGTTGGATCCAGTGACTTGACCTAAAGCGTTGTGAACTACTGCAGTGGTGAAAAAAACTTGGAGAGTTGAATTAACTGAGACATCTGGAAGAGGCATGGTACATGGAACTAGAATAATCTACCCTGGTGGTTGAAATTTCAATCACCTGAAGAAGAGTGTACAAAACAAAATATGGCAATAAAGACGAGGACAAAAGTCCAAACAATGTAAATAATTACAATACTGTATCCGAGAAATATAGACAAATCTTCCTTTACATCCAACAAAGCTGATTATTTTCCATGTTGATTCCCTCACCCACAAAAGTTTCAAACCACCAAATTAAAGAAATAACCCTCAGTATCTCCCAAGTTTATTCCAATAGAAAATGAGTGACCAATCATTAAAAGAGATGTAAATGTGAATAGAAAACAATATCCAAGCAAAGAAGTTAATAAAATCAATATCTGAAAGATTGGTGAAGGTTATAGAATGACAACAAGACTATATTTTATCCCATGAACCATAGGGTTTTAGGGGTATTATGTGTACTGAAGCTACAGTAGAAGTGGTGTTTAATGGGCAAGATAGCTTGACTGAGCCCAACCCTCTCCAGGCCAGTCTGTCCTGCTATTTGTCCATAGCTGGGGGTGGGGAGAAGAAAAGGATTCATACCTTTCCCAAGGGTATTAGCATGTGAGTGAATGTAATGGATCCAACTATAATCCGAAATCAGCTCTCCAATTCCTCAATCTGAGCTGGTATCCATTATTACATACCTCCTTGCAAAATGATAAAATAATATATAATTTAAGTGCATGGGATTTTGTATTAATCAAATATATGCTTCTGTGCCCTATATCTTTTGGATTTATTTATAGATAAAGGATGCTGCATTTAAGTTATATACAATATATATATATATATATATATATATATATATATATATATGTCAAATATGTATTTATATAAATATATATATATAAATATATATATATATATATATATAATTTATATATATATATATTATTTATATATTATATATGCGTGGTACTTATTGGAAAGCGCTCAATATCAGTGATGGAGCTAACATATATATTTGGATTGTTGTAAGTTTGTCTGATGATCACAAATAGCATGAAACTCACATCAATCCAACTAAATATATATATATATATACTGAAAATTTCACTGACATCACTTGGTTAATAATAGTTTCATTGTTAAATCATTTGCTTGCATAATAAAATTGTCTGAATTTAACTTGAGATCATCATCAAAAATAAATTCTAAAAGTATACTATTATATATATATATATATATATATATATATATATATATATATGAAAAATTTTGAAAAAACAAAAATCTTAAATGTAGTTAAATGAAAGAAATTTAAGGATTTTTTTTTTTTTTCAAAATTCTTCATTCTGTCGGATTTATATCCATTTACACTTGCTTATATATATATATATATACTTCAAAGCAATAAATTGTTAAAATCAACTCCAAACCTGCCAAGTAACTAAAGAAATAAAGATAAAAACAAACCAGTAAATCAAAACCTCCAAATTAGTATATTTTTAAAATTAATATATATATATATATATATATATATATTAATTAATAAATATATATATTAATTAATAAATATATATACACACACACACACACACACACACATATATATATATATATATATACTATGATGAATGAGACAATGATATAGCATCATATAATATATTATATAAATTTCTAATAAAAACAGATATTATAAGCTAAAATTCACTTGGTATTTTTAGCACACACACAAATACATTAGGAAATGGAATAAGTTTGAAATTATTTTAATATATTTATTGTTTATATGTTATTTTTTATAGATACAACTATTTAAGTAAATGGCCTGTTTATAATAAACAGTATTTCTCAGACATTTAGGCCAGTAAATGTTGTTAATACTGTTTATTATAAACAGGCCATTTACTTGTATCTATAAAAATAACATATAAACAATATATATATAATATATATTACTTGTATCTATAAAAATAACATATCAAAAATATATATATATACAAGTACATTCTGAAAATTCTACAAATCTCATTGGGTTAATATTTGAAAAAAATGATTTCCATAAAGTTTGATATAATGTATGTTTCTATTGATATGTAGAAACTATGATTGTTCTTTTGTCCCTTCCTGTATGTTGTTTAAATCTGTTTTCTTTCAACCGCATATAGCTGTAGATTTAAAGAAAACCACTCTATGTGTTTTGAACTACAGACATTTTCTCTGCTTGTTCATCTGTATGTGTGCAGGAGGTGAGAACTGTAAGTTCTTTCTGCTGTACATTTGTGTCTGTGTGTTTGTGTGTTGTCTGCAAAATCTTCTTGTATTCTTTCACTTCACCAATAAGTTTTTAACTTTGGTACAATGTCTTTTCGCTTTCACTTTGCAGTTGTCTCTCAAACTGAAAAAAAAACTATTTTTTTTATTTGAGAGAAAGCATAATGAATGCTTTTAAGTGCTAATCATTGTTTTTTTCCCATTTTACGTTTTGAGTATAGGTTATTTCATTTTCAGGACTAGTTGTCAGATTTTTCTATTTTTGGGACTATTGGTCAGGTGTATTAAATTTTCTGCACTAGTCATCAGGTTTTTTACCTTTTGAGTACTTTTCGGCAGTAGTGGTCATTTTTTTCCATTATCCGTATTAGTGCTGAGGTTTTTCTCTTTTTTGGGTATTAATGGTTATGTTTTCCCTTTTGAGGATTAATGATCAGGTTCTCCTTTTTTGTGTGCTCTTGGTCAGAAGGCTTTTTTCCCTTTCAAGTTATAGCATTCAAATGTTTTAAATTTTGAGTACATAGGA
>CAHIKZ030000111.1:22500-30000 GCA_903632075.3 Acanthosepion pharaonis
ATGGTTAAACAAGTCAGATCCAATGGTACTTCCTCAAAGGGGATTCAAGTTCGAATTCTGCCATTGGATGCATACTTCCTGACAAGATTTCTCTTAAATAAAAATACTGATTAATTAAATAAACAGATAATTTACTTGAATATGAGTTTCCATCTGAAATAACGTTTAAGCAAAACAAATTAAAATATGTTGGATTTAATCCATTTCATAAAATAAAAAAGTCTTTGTTTATGTTAGGGTACAAAACACAGCAGATATGGATGTTTTGAGAATCAGCAGAGAATGTGTGTTCAAAAGCACTATTTTGGGCTTTGTTTAACTGGAAGTCCTACGTGGCCAGATGGTTAAGCACATCAGATCTAATGACAGTTCCCTATAGGGGATGCAATTTTGAATGCTGCTCGAGGACACAAATTTTCTGACAAGATTTCTCAAATATTCAGGCTGGTAAATATAATTAAATAAAAATAATGTTTAATTAAATAAACAGCATTTACTTGAATATGAGTATCCATCTAAAAAAAAGTTTAAGAAAAAAAAAATTAATAGATATATATGTGTGTGTATGTGTGTGTAGACAGTCATGTGTAAAGTATATCTGTACAGTGTGTAATGTGGTGCGTATCAAATTTTCACATTGTTCAAGCTGTATGAAAATAAAATTTGAAGGGTTTCTCATCTGCATTCTATTTCCTTAAATGTGAACAATAGTAATAGTAAAAAAAAACACCTTCTGAATGTTTTCTTTTTATTGTAAAGAAAATTCTGATGGAGTCTTTCTAGATGAAAATGCATTACACAGAATCTTTTTCACTTTGTCATTCATTTGCCTAAAATTGTTTTCATATATAAAATATGTCATAGTTCTTCCATATATATATATTTATATATATATATATATATATATATATATATATACAAACACACACACAAGAAATTCTAAAAACACACATGCTATCACTCACTTCACTTAGGGATAATCTCATTAGTAATACAAATTTTGTTTAGTCAGTACTAGATGGATATATTAATAGAGCATTATAAATATATTGAAAGTATGTTGATTGTTTAGGTAAAATATTTTGGAAAGGACCAGATTCATGAAATTCTATGAAGATAAAAATACAAATTTCTTGAATTTCATCCTTTCCAAAGTATTTTACCGTGTGTGTGTGTGTGTGTGTGTGTGTGTGTGTGTGTGTGTGTGTGTGTGTGTGTGTGCATGTTTTAACCAAAAAATATACTTTTTGCATATTTAACTGAAGAATACAGGAATATTTCTTTTGGAAATTATTTTATTTAACTTTTCTTCTTTCTTTACAAATGATTACTTATGGTTCGAGGTTATGAATGTATTCCCTAACACTATTTCTCCAAGAAATTACAGTCACTCTGGCCATCTTCAGGGACTAAAGGTAAGTTTTTCCTTTCTTTGATGTCACATTTTCTTAGTTTGAAACATTAAATTTTTAATTTGAATGTTGTAACATCATAATTTGTGTTTGAATCTGAATAGTCTCATAAAGATGCTAATTCTATTTTTTTTTTTTAAACCATACTTAAAATACTGTGTCTATCGATAAGAATATATGCCTTGCAAGTGCTGAGATACTACACATTGATCTTTAGTAGAGACCTGGGGCATAACACCTTGATCAGCATTGCCAGTCAAGACTAGACAGAAGTGCTTAGCTACAGATAATTAGTCTCATGAGAGATTTGATAAGCTCTTTTCCAAAAGGAAATTGATATCATATAATTATAATAATTATAATTTAACTAATCTTAATATTATATATATGTATATATATAGTTAATTTATTGTTTTTTCATTTTTTAATTGAATTCTATCTATCTATCTATCTATCTATCTATATATATATATATATATATATATATATATATATATATATATATATATATATATATACTTTAAAATTAGGAAGTCAATTGAATCCACTACCTTGGTTTCAACCTTATGGTATCATCAGGTGATTTTTATCAAATGACCTCTCAATGCTTTATTTAAAAAAAAAACAAAAAACTAATGAACGCTATATCATTTTTTTTTAAACAAATAAAGAAACGCATATATTATCCCTCACTGGTAGCACAACTTGGAGTTTTTTACACAACACACTTTTCAGATTCTAAGTATGGACTCTGAGTCATATTATCGGTGAGGTATAATATGTATATTTATTGATATATACTTAATAGCTCTGTTATATTACACTGAGCACTGTTTTATTAACACCAGCACAATATATTATGATTATATTGCTATATATATATATATATATATATATATATATATATATACACATACACATATATATATATATATATATATATATATATATATATATTTATAAACACATAGATATTTTCAGTTCTCTCTCAGTCACCAATCACCAATTCTCTGTTTTCAGTAATGGACGTCCTTATTCAGGAAAGTAAGTTATAAAAAAACATGCTGAACCTAACAGGTGATACATTGTGCCAAAAGGTAATGAAAGGTATTCAGGAATTTTTGAAAATAATTCATTTAAGGATATACGTTAGCCTCACCTGGCAAGTTGAAGGTTTAGCTAACAGCTAAAAACAGATAATGTTGTTGCTGTTGTTATTGTTACTGTTCTTATTGATAAATAAATTATTAATATTAACCCAATAATTGCTTGTGATAATGATTATTATTATTATTATTATTATTATTATTATTTTTTATTGTTATTATTTTTTTATCATTATTAGTATTTTTATTATTATTGAGTGAAAAAGCAGCATGCCAAGTAATGTTGGAATACAAACATATGTAGCACAATGTATCTATCATGGCATGTAGTCTGATATGGTTATATTATTATTATTATTATTATTATTATTATGAATTATTATTATTATTTCTTCTCCCTATAACAACCTACTTTGTAACAAAGTCTTCTTGCTCTCTTTGTGTTGTTCACAGGGTGCATTGTTTAAATTTTCATTTTTTGTTTAGCATTTTTAAAAATAATTCCATACATGTATCTGTCAGTATGGTGGAATTATGTTATCATATGTATGGATACATGTATGGATATATGTTCATCAAAATATATACAATTACTGTTAAATTATTTCCATCATTATTGTTGTTATATTAGGTTCTAATTGTTATTATGACTATTTTGTTGCTATTATTATGACTATTATTATTAAAAAAAAAACTCTTTTCAATTCACAGTAGCTGTATAAATATTTACACACAAGTATAGATTAACAGTACCATAATAACAAATATTTAAATGCTATCATTATTGTCATAATTATTAGTGATTTAGTCTTCTATTCTTCTTCTGTGTGCAGTGTAAATATATAATTATTTATATTAACAGTATCATAATAACAAATAATTAAATGCTATCATTATTATCATAATTATTAGTGATTTAGTCTTCTATTCTTTTTCTATGTGCAATGGAAAATATATAATTATTTTAACCATGAAGCAAGATGGTTTTAATTTAGTTTCATGTAGCACAAGATCACCAGTGTGTGCCACTTAGTGAGGAAGAAATTTCCTTGAGTAATTATGATTTATGAAACTAGGTAGCTAACCACTGTTACATGGCAAGGTGTACTTTTTAAAAAATCTCTTGTTATAGTTGTATTTTTCACTATGTTGCATAGTGCCTAGTAATAAGAGAAAAGTATTTGTGGCTTTATAGTGTAGGCTGATGGGTAACTTCAACCTCCTTATGTTTTGCTAGGACTAAAAACTTAACAAAAGATTAACTTTGTCTTGTTGTCAGTCAATGAGAATTCTTTTGAGCTGAGTTGTATCATTTATTTAAGATCATTATTCTTCTTCTATATGCCATGTCTATTCAGGATGATGGCGATCATAGCTTTCCACATTTTCTTGTCCTTTGTAGGTCTTAATAAATTTTTTTGTCTTTTTGTTATCTCTCCTAAACCTTGTTCCACCATTCATTTACTCAAGCTTTCTAGGTAGGTTATGCATTGTTTCTTCTATCCCTTTGGCTTCAGTCTGCCCTGTGAGTATCAAATTTTCTAAGCCTTCTTGTCTCCTATTACATAATAATTTTACACATTAAATGAATAAGTAATATTACTAAGATTATTTATTGTAATAAAATAGATAAAAACTGCATTGTTTTCAGTACAAAACCTGATGTTCCTGATTTATATTATTTTCCATTTTCAGGATAATGTTGAAAAGTTTCAGAATAAAACAGAAAATAAATGGAAAAAAAAAAAATGAACAAACCAAATTTGTTGCATTTGTTTCTTTGGGTAAAAATAATTTTCCTATTATCTTATAAACCTATTACCACATGGTCTCAATTACATTATGTATGTATGCATTTATATATATATATGTATATTTATATCTATATATGTATGTATGCATTTATATCTATATATGCTGTGTGTGCTGTAATATCCTCAGCCTAAGCAAAAATATCTGACATTTAATAATGTGGGTATTGAAATGTTTCTGACTGAAACCTTTAAGAAAATTTCAACATATGAATTATACTTCATCTGTTCTTTCTGTCATTTGGATATATATATATATATATATATATATATATATATATATATATATATATATATATATATATCTCTCAAATGACGGAAAGAATAGATGAAGTAAAATTCCACTGTGCATAGCATTTACTTTTGAAAAAGGGCTCAATACAAAGTAGAGCAATATATCATTATTATTTTATTATAAGATATTATAACAAAAACATGTTGAAATCACTACACAATAGCTTTCATGTTTTGCCACTAAGTTGTACCTCTTTAGGTGATGGTATGTGTAGTGCTGAAACATGAAAGCTATGTGTAGTGATTTCAGCACATTATCTTATAATATTGTATAATAAAATAATAATAATAGTAATATATATATATATATATATGTATATATGTATATGTAAAGAAATATAGTTTTAAGGTATGCTATATTTATGGGATAAAGTGCTCAATATCAGAGATAGAGTGTATGTAAATATAAAAGGGAACTTTGAAGTCAACACTCAGAGGCAACCGACTGTTTCATCCTAGACGCATATATATATATGTGTGTGTGTGTGTGTGTGTATTATATATATATATATATATATATAATGCATCATGCAGAGGATGAGAGAGAAAAAGTAACATAAATTTTTGCATGTAGAAATATGTACATAAAGCTAATAAAAAGATCCTTATTTAAAGCATTGAAGTGTCATTTCATTTTGTCATACTTAAAAATTTCCTAATATTAACTGAAGGCACAAATTTTTTAGAAAATTAAAATCTTTTGAATAATTTCATTTGATATACTTTCCATCCGAAAAGCACAAAGTATATTAATTATTAAACATATAAATGATTATCAATCTCAACTTGCTCATTATGCAGTTGTCAACATCTGGTTAAATTTTGAAAACATAAGAATTAGACTTTGTAAAAGAATTTTTAAAAAATATCTTGAAAATTTAATTCCTAAATTTTTTTTTTCTTTTGCAAAATAATTTAATATTAAACCAGAATAGATATTACAGTTAAATTTTACACCAGACCATCAAGGAAGTCGAGTGCACTAAGATGTTGCCCCCAGTCACTGAATGCACAAGTATATGACTTCACACCTGCATCCGGTACTGCAAGCATGGGAATAAGAATTTTGAACGGATATATATATATAAGAAACTACCCCAGAGTTGACTTGGGCAGTATTTCACACATTGCAGACTGAATGTAAGGTCCATGTATTAGACCAGAGCATTGTAGGACCACATACCACAGAAAAATAAAACATAATGTCAACTATGAAGATTCAATTCTCGCATTATCATATTGCGAGCACACCCACTTCATTATAGTGATTATCCTCTTCCCTAAAATATAACACCCTGAAAAAAAATGATGAAATGATCAGCTATTCATACACTGATGGAATGATTTGACTGAAACCAAGCTACTTCGATATATTCACAACAAAAATTTTAACTGCTTTCTAAGTGATTTCATCTTTAAAAGAATACAAAATATATTTTAAGTTGTCTGGCATCTTTATTGATCATAAAAGAAAAATGAAAAATCATCTTCTTTATTGCAAGTCGCAAGTAAATTCCTTAAACAATTCAATTCCTGATATATTAAAAAGCGTCTGTATTAAATCCCTCGAGAAAATCTGGTTTGTTGAAGTGAAAACTTTTTACCTGAGTTCTTTTCAACTGCTTAGAAAAGGAATTTTAAACAAAATAAGAAAATAAAATCATGCATTTTATTTATTTTGGGAAACAGTTTCAGCAGGCTGTTTCATTTTTAAAAATAAATCTATCATCTTTAAAAAAAAACAAAAAAAAAACTAATAAATTTATCTTCAAGATTTGGGGATTTTTCAAGATGAAAATGCTTGAAAAATCAATGAATTTTTGAGTGAAGATATCAAATTAGTTTAAGGATTTAAACATTTAAATATTTTATGATATTTTTTTATCATAAGAGTATGAAGGAAAGTAAGCACTAATAATTAACTGTAAGAAAACAGAATGCATGGTTGTCAGCAAAAGAGACAGTATAATGTGTGAGCTACATATAGGGGATGTCAAAATGAAGTGAATACAGAAATGTAACAATGTAGGTGGTGCAGTAACAGATTAAAGAAAATGTGACACAGATATCCAAGGATGTGTTAGTCAGTTATGTGCCATATGTCATACATACTTAGGCGATCATGTATCTTTTGATACATGACTGATGAGGCAGATTTTTTCCTGCAGTAGGTTGCCATTTCTTTCTGTGGTAGACCAGTTGCCATCCAAGGCTATGGAGCTTGGTCTGTCCTGCTATTTACCCATAGCTGGGCGGAGAAGAAAAGTATTCATACCTTTCCCAAGTGTATTAGCATATAAGTGAAAGTAATGGATTCAAATGAAACTCAAACTTGGCTCTCCGATTCCTCAATCTGAGACACTATCCATTACTCCAAAGATGTGTAGGTTTAGTAATAAATGCCTTTCAGAAACTAAGCAAAGTTTTAAGGATTAAGAAAATATTATCATAAACAAAGAAAAGATTGCTGAACTGCTATGTTATATGTAATCTCCTATGTGGCAGTGAATGTTGGACAATCTCCTCACAGTTTTAGAAAAGAAGTGAAGCAAGAGAATTGTGATTCTGTGGATGGATGCTAAAAATACCACGGACAGAATATATGAGCAACTAAGAAAACTTTAAGAAAATAGGAATAACGAGAAAGCTTATACCTACAGTCAGTAAGAAATAGTTGAAATTTCTAGTAGACATAGGAAGAAAATAAGGCCTAGAGAATTTAACACTCACAGGACATACTGAAGGCAAGAAAAGTTGGTTGGTTGGTTAGTTTTATGGCATATCAAGCTCAGTCATTTAATGCCAACAAAATTTTTAAATAGATTCATAGTGATAGTTTGGCAAAAAGGTGTGTAAGTATGCATATATATTTGAACC
>CAHIKZ030000111.1:45000-87500 GCA_903632075.3 Acanthosepion pharaonis
CCAGTAGAAAATGGCCGCAAACTATATGAAAACTGCCGTAGAAGAATGAAAAAATCGATTATTTCCACTATTGATGGGAGTTGGGAAATGCAAAGTCAGTCTTAGCCATCCCACTAACTTGGAGGATGTGCATATAAATTTTGGTGCAAATCTGTCGAAAATTGCGGCCGTGCATTCGTTAAACACACACACACACACACATCCTGCTTTTTATAGATAGAGATACGCTCTATTCCTCATATTGATATTTTTTACTAATAAATATAACATACCTTCAAACTATATTTTTATCATATATATATATATATATATGTATGTATATATATATATATATACATATATATAATCAGTGTCTTTCCAATGCAAGGCAGTATAGTTACCAACAGGCAAGGGGTTACATGTTTTAGAGGAATTAAGAACAAAAATGTTAGTAATGAGCAGAAAAAGGAAAGAGCAATCAGGAGGACAGTAGATAGTGATTGACATTGCATTTAAATTTTTGCAGATTAAAAGCTGGAAGCATAGAGATGGAAGTGAGTTCCACAGGCGAGAGGTGTGAGAAATGAAACTATCAGTATAGAAGTCATGGCTAAATCTTGCTAGCTCAACTGTAAATTGATGATATATATATATATATATTTGCAAGTTTTATTAAAGACAACTGACAAGGTACTGCATTTAAGTCTTTTTTAATGAAGGATGGTTTTTATTTTTAATTGAATGTATAATAATAATTTAATATGTCTGTTTCTCGAGTAATAGGTATGATTTTTATTTTCCAAACACACCTGTGTTGATAGTTGATGTTATTGTGTTGGCTTTTTCTGTTTTTATTGATAATGCTTCTATTAGTTTTAACCTTTTTTTTAAATATTTTGTAACCCTTTTTTTACATGTACTTCAATTATTTTTAACCTTTTTTTTACAGTTTTTAACCCTTTTTTACATGTACTTTAATTATTTTTAACCTTTTTTTACAGTTTTTAACCCTTTTTTACACGTACTTTAATTATTTTTAACCTTTTTTTATATTTTTTAACTCTTTTTACATGTACTTCAATTATTTTTAGCCTTTTTTACATGGAACTATTATAATTATATTTTCTATGAGTATGTTGTGTATGGAGTTTGGTAAGTTTTCATGTGTGTTTAAATGAGTCCTAATTCATCTATGGTCAGAGAGTGTGTCTTCTTGATAGGATGTAGTGCTATATCCAATATAGTTATTCATAAATTTGAATTGATCAATAATATCAACTATGAACATGGCCACAATATGCTGACCGTGTTTGGAAAATAAAAAGTTTCAGTTCAGAGTAATACCTCCTATACTGGTTGACAACTAATTTATATTGCTTTTTAATACATAGCTGGTAGGTGTTTGTGAAAAAAATGAGTAAAACAGATTAGACTTAATTTAAACTTGGCTCAGTAGTTCTATGCTGATAACCATTACATTACCAACACATGCAATTATTGTACCTATAGATATTAGTGTTATAAAACATGTGTGTGCATACATTTGCTTGTGTGTGTGTGTTTATATTTTTGAACATAGTTATATGTGTTTATGTACCTATTGAAATGCTTGTGTGTGATAGCATATATGTCTGGGTATATTTGTAAATGTTCTTATATGTGTATGACTGTGTGTAGGTGCATGTATGTTTTGAGTTTATGAAATAGTGATATAAAGAGACAGATAGAGGGATGAAAAGAATGTATGGAAGTGTAGGTCCTGTAGTTTATATCATAGAAATGAATTTTGTAGCAAATGAATAGCAATAAGAATTGAAATGAGCATGCAGGACTAAGGGAAAAAAATACACAGAGAAGACTAAAAACAAAAAAAAAATCATGTTCAACATATTCCCCATTCCAAAAATAAAACTTACCCTGAAAAGGTTTCTGGAAAACAAAGGCAAAATCCAAATATATGAACAATGAAGGTAATGCCAAAAAATATCTCGACAGATCAAAAACAAAATAACCCATGATCTTTATGGAATTTCCTGGGGTGGTATACATTACTTGGTAATACCCATCACCTCTCCAAATAATATATGACAAGTTGAATTGGAATATGAAGAATTATCAATAAAGAATGATTACTAACCATTTGACCAAATGACATCCATAGTGCTCTAGAGAGAGCTGGAGTGGTTTCAGCTCCCTCACTTTTTTCTGGAACTGAAAACTAAACAGAAGATTAACTGTTTTCTTTGCTGCAATCTATGATACTGATACCAGATCTTCTTTTATGTGCCATGTCCCTTCATGATGTAGGTATTCATGAATCTCCACAACTTCCTATTCTTTGTAACTCTTAGCATTATTTGTCATTTATTACTGGTTCTGCCATCCATTTACACAATCTCATTAGGTAGGTCACTTCCTGTTTCCATTGTTTTCTCTTGCCTTCAATATATCTTGTGAGTGTCAAATTCCCTAGGCCTTCTTTCATAATTATTCATTCCATTTAGTTTAATCTTTTACCATTCCTTCTATCTCTGTTCTGCCATCCATATCACAAACTCATTGGATAGGTTGCTTGCTGCTTCACCCTGCTTCTCTTAACTTCATTTTATCTTGTGAGTGTTAAATTCTCTAGGCCTTCTATCATCATCATTCATTCAAGTCACTTTTAATCCTTTACCGTCCATATTTATCTCTGTTTTGCCATCTATCTCACAAACTCATTGGGTAGGTTACTTGTTGTTATCACTCTGCTTCTTTTAACTTCATTATGTCCTGTGTGTGTTAAAATCTCTAAGCCTTCTTTCATCATTATTCATCCAGCTTATTAATCATGCAGGCATCTATACAGACGACACTACTATTTACTCCTGCCTCAAAAACAAGTCTAGTGTTGCCAACAAAACTAACTTGCCCATTTGTCTTGAAAAGGACCTCCAATTGGTTGTGGACTGCAGCAGGTATTGGGCAGTTAACTTTAATGCCTAAAACACATAACTGCTCTCTATTACTCACTAGAGAGAACCATCCCTGCTTCCCATTAGAATGTCTGACACTCAACTCCACGAGAGCACCTCTTTGGGACTGCTTGGTCTCACATTGTCTACTGACCTGAGATGAAACGAATACATTGAATCAATAGCTTTGTCCACTGCTAGGAAAGTTGGCTCCCTATGCCATGCCAGCAAATTTTTCTCATCGGGGTTGATCCTTCAAATCTACAAATCAACCATTCATGCTTGCATAGAGTATTGCTGCCATATATGGTTTGGATCCCCTTCTGATTGTCTCAAGGTCCTTGATAAAATCCAAAGACAGATATGCAGTGTAAGTGGCTCTGATCTGGCATCTCATCTGCAGCCGCTCTCACACAGACATGCCATTGCCTCCCTCTGCCTTTTTTACAAATACTTTCACGGTAACTGCTCTGGTGAGTTGCTTTCACTGGTTCCCAGACTTTGTGAATTTAAGTGCTCAACTAGGCTGTCATCTCGCTCTCACCCTTTCACTGTTGAAACTGTTAAAGGTAGCTATCTCTTCTACTCCAATAGCTTTATGTCTTGCACTTCTCGCCTGTGGAACTCCCTCCCCATTTCTTGTTTTGCTGATAGCTATAATCTCCAACTATTCAAATGTAATGTCAATTGACATATCCAGATGCCTTGATCTATCCCCTAACCTTCTCTTCATCCTTTCCTCTATCACTCCTCTTTGTTCTAGCTCATACTCTGAAACCCTTTGTGTGCTAGTAGCTTCCCGCCTTGCTTGGGGTTGAATGCTTAAAAAAAAAAAAAGTAACTATCACAATGTGCCTTCAGATATCAGCATTGCTCTTTCTGTCCTCTGTTAAAACAGTTCCCAGATATTTAAATTTCTGTACTTGTTTGATTTGTAATTTGTATGTTATGCTGTTCCTTTTGCGAACAACCATACATTCTTCCTTCTTCTGATTAATGTTCAGTTCTTTCTTTTCGATATTCAATGCATCTTCAGATTGGAATTCTGTTTCCTCTTGTGTTGTTGCATACTTATTAAAAATATATATATATATATATATATATATATATATATATATATATATATATATATATTAAAATATATCTAAACTAATGCGGAATGATGTTTTGTTTACTGTAGTTTTTTTTTTGTATATTTGTAATCTTTTTTAAGCTAATTTTGTGTGGTATTTTTTGTGTTTCTACAAACATATGTAAGAGAAAGATTCTAGAGAATGCAAAGACATACCTTTAATGAAAACAACTTTACTCCGAGAAGATGTCCAAAGTGGCTGAATATGCCTTCAGAAATAATATCAGAAAATACACCTACAATCTTGAACCATCAGTTAAGACACTTGTAAGAAAACAGGAAAAAAAATAGATCCACAAAACTTCAGAAAAGAAATATTTCTTTGATCATTAATCAAATATGCAAAAAAGGGAATTTGCTACCAAATCACACACACTCACTCTCTCTATGTATCTCTCTCTCTCTCTCTAAATATATATATATATATGCTTTCAAGATGTCCAAAGCAACAAGCTGAACTTCACCAGTCTTATGTGAATCTTGATAGACTCTATCAGCAATAATTGTTAATACATCAGCAGTTGATGTAGAGAAGCAGAAACCATATTGCCTGTCTGAAAGAAGGCCACTCTATGTGAGGTGCTTAACCAGTTCAGTGTTGATTAGGGCTTTGTGTAATTTACCAAAAAGAAGGCTAATAGGTTGATAGTTCAAGTGGTCAGATGGTTCACATGAGTTCTTAAAGAATGGGACAGCACAGGAGGATTTCCAATAAGCAAGAAAGCATGAGACTGCGAAGCATTTACTATACAATATATGACATCGCACATTATTATCTATAGAAAGAACGTATAAACATAAAAATGTCTTAAAATATACAATATATATATATATATATATATATATATATATATATATATATGTCTGTATGTATGTATTTAATCATTTCACCCCAAGCAAAGCAGTAAAACCACTAATTTACAGGGGTTACTGAGTGTGAAAGAATAAAAAAAAGAAAAAATTATTAAGGAGCAAGAACAATATAAGAAGAAGAATCAAGAAGACAGTAGATAACAATTGAAATTGCATTTAAATTTGTAAAGTTTAAAGTTGGTTTGAAAGCAAGAAGCCAGAAAATAATTCCACATTTGAGAAGTGTGAGAGAAGAAATTGCTAGCATAGAATTTACACTTATATCTAACCAAATCAAATGTAAATTCATGGGTCTATGCAGCCAATCTAGTACTGAGCTTAAATTCATAAAGTCTAGGTACCATACAGGAAAGTTCAACATCTATGTTATGGCATTGGAAAACTGACTGAAGCCAAGATGCCAGGTCTGGACCAATAACATTGCAAATTCTTTGCATTTTATCAAGAATCTCTAAATATCTACCAGGAATACCTGACCATATTTGGCAGCAATATTCAAAGAATGGATGAATGGTAGACTTATAAATATATAAGATAGATTCTGGAGAGAAAAATTATCTAACATAACACAACTTTTCTAGCAACAAACCTAGCCATGAATTCAATATAATCTTTCCACTCTATGTCAGCACAAAATGCTAGCTCAAGAAGGTGCATCAAGTTATTTTCCCGGAGGTTAGCATCAGCTATACTGATGAAAGGCAGAAAGATATCTCTCAGTTAATTAATAGAGAGCAATTTCATTTTGGAGGTGTTAAAATTAACAAGCCATGCCTTGCCCCAGTTAACTGCAGATTGTAGTTTATTTTTGAGATCATATATATATATATATATATGTATATATATATATAAGGATGTGTGAAAAAATTTTCAATTCAATCCACTTCCTGAAAGCTGACCAAATGACCAACATCAGATTTTTGTGTATACTCTTCTTTGTCAGACCAAGAACAATTCAGGACATAAAAGATGTTACCTAAATTCTTAGGGAATTTAGAACAGACTAATAAATCACTTCATCTGTCAATTTTCATATCATTTCCTGTCTTTTGCCAAAGATTCCCATGACCTCTCTAAATCATTCCACTCTCTATCAGTTCCTTTCTTCTTTAGGGAAGTTATTTTGTGTATTGTTAATGGTAATGTTAATATTAGCCATTTCCTTACAAGGAAACATTCAGCCTTCATTGATCAAGCAGCCAGTTTTATCATTGATTGAAATTTATAAACATTTTCTATTAAAAAAATTTTCAGGAAAATTAGTTTCTCAAGTTCACTATTATTGTGGTTTCCATTATTATTGGGGCTTCATTCCGAATCTTGATTTTATAATTTCACAAATGTTGATAGTACCCTATCTATATATATATATATATATATATATATATATATATTTTAAGACATTTTTATGTTTATACATTCTTTTTATAGATACAAATATTTAAGTAAATGCTCTGTTTATAAAAAACAGTATTAAACAACATTTACCAGCCTGAATGTCCGAGAAATTTTCACAGAAAATATTCGTCCTCCAACAGGATTTGAATGTGTATCCTATACGGAACCATCATTTAGCTTGATGTGCCTTTACCGATTTGGCCACAGAGGCGTGTTCGGTTAGCAAGGTCGAATTTTACTGTATTTGAACTTCAATCTTCCATGAATCTCTCACGTACATTCATATCTGCTCATGACATATCAAATGTAAACAAATGACATCAAACATTATGAAATAGACAAAGTCCGACAATTATGTTAAGACATTTTTATGTTTATACATTCTTTTTATAGATACAAATATTTAAGTAAATGCTCTGTTTATAATAAACAGTATTAAACAACATTTACCGGCCTGAATGTCCGAGAAATTTTCATAGAAATGTTGTTTAATACTATTATAAACAAAGGATTTTTAAATAATTTGTATCTATAAAAAGAATGTATTAACATAAAATGTCTTTTAAAATAATTGTCGACTTTTTCCATTTCATATATATATATATATATATATACATGCATACATATATATATATATATATATATATATATATATATATATATATATATATATATATATATATATATATATATATATATATATATATATATATATATATATATATATATATATATATATATATATATATATATATATATATTAGTAATTGAATGAAAATGAAAAATTCTGTGTTACTCATTTAGTTCTCTAGACGCGGATTGGACTAATGCAATGTTTTTATTGATGGAATTATATATGCATAGGGGATTGGGGAGATATACATACAAATGTCAGTTATAATAATGTACCAAAGATTTTTTTCATCAGATGTTTCAAGACACACAGTTATAGCCAATCACATTCAGTTTCCCTTGCTTTTAATGCTTCTTTTTATTAAGTATCCCACATTGTCACTACTCAAGAGCTGTCAAGAAAGGTCAACTTTTATATAAACCTGGACACAAAATTACTCTGGATGATTTAGTAATCAGTGCACTTTCTATACATTTCCACCTTTGGAAAATGGTTTCTCTATTAATTAAATTACCATTGAAATGATGGTAATTTAATTAATCAAAAATTATGGTCAGACACAAAGTTGAATGACTAATTCATAGAGTATGTTGTTTTGTAAAAGATTTCTTTTGTGTTTGTATAATTTTAGTTGTGTAGTTTGCTTGACATTGTAATGTATCTTGTTTTGTTAAGTTTGTAGCGTTCATTCTTTTATTTATAAAAAATGATGAGATTTCTGTTTTGCATTGAATGTAAAATAATTATGGCATTGGAGTTTAGTTCTGCTTTTTCATGAGGACATGCATTTTTGTGGCTACTGCTAAGTTACATGACACTCCCAAAATAATGATGCCTCTGCTGATAAATATGTAAGATTTTCAATTGCAAAATTTTATGAACTTACTATATTATATATATAAATACACACACACACACACACACACGCACACACACACACACACACGCACAATTGCGATTTTATATTTTTAATTTCATGCATGTGTGTTGTTTGTACTTGATTTTGTGACAATATAGTAGGGTCAGTTGGGCACAATCTGTGAGAAAAAGAGCACCATGATGCAATTCATTCCACCCGAAATTTGGAAACGGCATGTTGTACTGCTTGACATTCACAGCAAAAGCTCCAATGTGAACATTTTGGTGTAAATATGAGGACAGTGCAGAGGATTTGGAAAAAGTTGGATGAGTCTAATGGTGATTACAAAGGTGTTTGGAGTGATCACCAATGATGTCAATATTATGCCTCCATTCATCTTTCCATAGGACCTCAGACTCAACATAGAAGCCAACATTAAGTGCTTTGAGGAGTTAGTCCTGCTCTTGGTCAAGAGGGTGGCTGCTAAAAGACTCTATATCTGGCATCAGGACTCTGTATCATGCCACACAAGCAGAAGAACCCAGTCATGGCTGTAAGACAATTTCTGCATCCAAATCACTCCTTACATCTGGCCATCTAACTCTCCAGACTGCAACCTCTTTGATTATGCGTGGGTGCAGTCGAGAGAGAGACCAACAAAACTCCTTGTAACACCAAAGATGAACTGAAGGAGGAGGATTATGGCAGCATTCACCAACTTAACAAGGGGCCCATCCAGAAGAGTGGCAAGGGATTCTGAAATCATCTTGAAGACAATGGCGATTTTATTGAATAAACTTACTCTTTAGTATTTCAAGATATTTTTGTTTAATTTTGGTAAATATATCTGTTAAAACAAGATGTCAGTATTATTTTCATTTTTGCGTAATTTAGGTGACCATTTACCCATTGCACCCTGTATATATATATATATATATATATATATATATATATATATAGATAGATAGATAGATAGATAGATAGATAGAAGTGGTAAATATACATACGTATGCGAAATATATAAATACAGATACATGTATATTTTTTGAATAAAAATTCCAAGAGGAAGAATCCAGGTAGAACTCAATGTCCAGGACAGAGTAAGGATATAATGAAAAGGCTTAAACACTAATATTTCATGGTCATAATAATTTATTCCATTGGAATCGTAAATACGATCAATTGGAATAAATTATGACCATGGAATATTAGTTTGTTTTATTATATATATATATATATATATATATATATATATATATATATATATATATATATATATATATATATCAGATTTTATTATGCAAGTTAATGTTTTCATGATAAAATTGCTGTTAACCAACTTAACAATATTTTTAAGATATATTTATATGGGCAATATATAAGTTTCAGAGTATAATATATATCCTTGTTAAAAATATTAATAATAATTAGTCAAATGTCAGTTTATATTATGCAAATGGAATGCAATATAGATTTTTATCTTCTAAATAAATAAACAGCAAATTCTGTCCGTCCATATATTCTAAGCATGAATCAATTGTAGACTTATAGATATGCAAGATAGATTCTGGAGAGAAAAATTGTCTTGCTTGTCACAGTAAACCAACATGCTTTGTGGGGATTCAGGTTAGAGATGGTAGAAGAAACCATGGAAGCGGTTATATGCGTATCATAACAGAGACTCAGTTCTAAGTGGGAAGTTAGGCAAGGATAATCCAGATGAGTAGAGAATTTATAGGCAAATACTTTTACAAGTAGAGGATGATAACACCTCAAATTGATTAAAGAGAGGGAGAAATAGAAACCTTGCAATTATTTAATAGCTTATTGCAGAGACACCAGTAATCACGAGAGCCAAAGTTTTCAGAGGCTATGCATTGTCTCATTCTCTCAGAAAACAGGGACTTAGCTCTTTTGAGGACTCTCTTATATTTGTGACAGGTAGTAGTAGCAAATAGAGATGTCACAATTGAGAGGTTGAAGATGTCAGTTCAAGGGGTGTCACAAAGAAAATCCTGAAATGAATCCCAATCATCATGCTGGTCATGGAAAGAGGTCTTATGGGTAGGGTGTTTCCTGTTTAATGGATGCTTTGAAGGAGATGCCAGTAGCTACCACAGAGTGGTCTGAGTTACCAAGAGGCCAGTATTGCAAAGCTAGAAATGTATATATTTGAATAAAGACAAAAAGAAAACTTTTCTTTACTAACACATTTCATCCTCTGAATGCCTCAAAGTAAATGTAAGAATTTTATTTCACAGTATATATTTAGAACCAGAAAGAAAAAAAAATCATTAGGTTTTCCAAATTTTAAGTTTAAGAACACTGAAAAATATTCTGAAGGCAGTGAAAGTAAAGATAAACTAAAAAGGATATTAAGTGATGTAATTTAATGATTAATAAACAAAAGTGAGTAAATGTTGTTGTTGAATTTTTTTACACTATTTACATTATTCGCACTATTGTCCTCATCTTTGTAGCCATATTTATTACAATGTTTCAGCCATTGTACACTCCAGCCTTCTTCTGGGTTAACCAAGCATAGAAATGAATACAATATGGGAACCAGTAATAAGGAGTGCCAAAGAAAAGCAATAATAACAACAAAAATTGCAATATGAGCTCTGGTAAAAACATAAAATGATAACAGCAAAAAATTGCAGTATGAGCACTGGTAAAATATAGTTGCTGAAGACATTAGGTTTATAATACCCAGAAATTCATACATAGATGTCCTCAAGGACACATGGCATAGTGGATAAAGGCGTTAATTAGAGTGTGAGTTCAATACCCGGTTAAGGCAGTGGAGAACTTTCAGAGGGGAATTAACAAGAGATAATTGATAACTGACATCCATTAGACATGGCACGTGGAACTAGAACAGTCTACCCCAGTAAGCGAAATAAAGGGTTCAGTTCGACATTCCAACCACCTGAAAAAGGCCAGAGTGTACAACGGCCGAAATGTTGTAATAAATATGATGACAAAGACGAGGACAATAGTCCAATTAATGTAAATAGTGTACATAATACCTCATCTCAGAAATATAGACAGATACTGATTTTTTTATTTTCTCATTTGTTTATATATATTTATTTATCTACTTATTTTTTTTATATCAATCCAATTATTGTTTATTTTTATTTTAATTTCATGAATTATTTATGTATTTATTTATTCTAAATAATGTAAAGTTTTGATTTAATCATTTTCTTTTAATTTTTTAACATTTTTATGGTTGTGTATGTTGGCTTGAGAAAGGGGTATATCTTCTAGAAAAGGAGATATTTGAAAAAATCCAGGGTGTTAGTTAACATTTTGATATGACTCAATAGCAGCACTCTCAAGAACTTTTCATCTAAGTAAATTGTTTTTTTCTTTTAATAGGTGTGGTATTCTTGTGGAATTTATTTCTGTGTATGCCTAATGCATTTGATAAATTTTTATGTATAAGATCCTTTTTGTATTCATAAATATTTTTCCCAATATATTGCAAGGAAGAGTTTTAATAAATTATTTTATATATATCTGCTTCCAATTTATTGTTGTTTTGGACAGTAAGAAGTTATGGCAATTTCCAGATAATAAAGAAAATAATTTGTAAAGAGCTACATTCTGAAGGAACATTAAATTAAAAAAAATATATTAGAAAAAAGTTTAATTTTTTGGCCCACTGTAGTTCTACAGAAGGATGGTGAGAATACTATAAACTGAACATGTGTGGAACAAAGAAGTTTTAAGGAAAGTGGTAACAAAAAGGACACTTATATTTAGAATTAGAAAGAGACAGTTGAAATATCTAGGAAGCATTATGAGCAAGGAAGTCTTGGAGAATATAACACACACAAGACATGTTGAAGACAAGTTTGTACAAATGGATAGCAGAACAGAGTAGGAGAGGAATGGTGAAAAAGCAAAACTTATTAAATGATACAAAGGATAGGATGTTGTAGAGAGCCATGATTGCCATGACCTACAGGGACATGTCACATAGATGATGACGACAAGTTTTCCATGTTGCAAGAAAACTTATAGTTAGCTATAGTTGAAATTTCTGGGATATATAATGAAGAAAGAGGCCTAGAGAATTTAACATTCACATGATATATTATGAAGAAAGTGGGTACAAGTCAAATAGATTGCAAGAAAAGCAGAGAAAGGAATGAGTAACCCACTTTAAAGAGTTTGAGGGAACAAAAGAAAAATATGGATCATAAAGCATAAAAAATTACCTGGAATAACAAAAGACAGGAAGTTAAGAGCCATGATTGTCCATATCTTGAAGTATACAGATATAAATGAAATTCTTTTGACAGCATTCTGGAAGTGTTGCAAAAATATTTAGAAAATAAATATCTATTTATTGGATATATAATTCCACTGACAGATAAATTCATTTATACTTGTAAAATCATTTGAAACTAGAAGTGAATTGTTTTTATTGGTTAATTTAAAAGAAAAGAAATCCTTATTTGGAAATGGCATAGAAATAACTAAATTCACTGTTTTTATGGTAGTTCATTGATTTTCTCATTTCAGAGTGGAACGGACAAGCAATCATTTTAAGTATAATTAAATGAAGATTTCAGAAAACCAAAATTTTCATTCGATTAATTTTTTGTAAGTTGTATTAATTCTCTTATCAGAGCAAACAAATAACAAGCTTTACAAAATTTAACCCATCAGTCACAAATTTACATTCTACAATTTACCTATCGTGATATCATTGTAAAAAATGTTGAAATACTGATTACTGTTTTCTTACTTTCAGATTTGAATCTCATGAATTAAATCTACTTATTATTTGCCAATGAATATCGTTAGGAAATTAATTGCAAATTAAATTTCACCTGTCAAACATTTCTTGATATCCTATTTATTTTCTTATCAAAGAAAAAACTGATTCCTATCAGAAAATATATATATATATATATATATATATATATATATATATATATATATCGATATAGTCTCACAAATACTGCTTACACATGTACACACACACTCTCTCTTTCTTGGTCATGCATATATTCTACCTCTCTCTCTCTCACAGACACACTCTTTCACACCCATACACTCTCTCTCAGACACAAACATGCACACACTCACATGTATATTCAATCATTCACACACAATCAAATATTATCACTTCCTGTCTTGTACATGCACACTGTCATACATATGTTCTCTCACACACTCTCTTATACACACATCCATTTTGATACACTGCATACTCTCTTGCACACACACACTCTCTCATATACACAAACTATTGCTCTAACCCTCACACACATTCTCTCTGTCTTACACACACACTCTTTCTCTTTTACACACACAGTCACACACTCTCTCTTTCACTCTCTCTCATTTTCTTTCTCTCTCTCTCTCTCTCTCTCTGTCACATACACATATAAACACACACATGTATGTCTTTATATGTCAAAAGTTATAATTTTCATGGAAAACAATTTTCTACTCATTTCCAAGTTGTGAAATATTTTCTGAGGTTCATAATTCAGTTGCTAACATCATTCTCCAAAATTACACAAAACATAAGATTATAAATATTTAAAGAAACATCTCTAGGAAAACTTGGCTTGTGGCCATTTCATGCATTTTTTAGTTAAGATTTCCTTTTTAGCAGGTGTTTCACTGAGTGGATCATCAGATATTGAATCTATTCATACCTGAAAAAATGATGATTGCCATAATTGCAACAAACTAATCAGTAAAATAACGCCGACTCTCCCACATCATTACTTAAACTATAATGACAAAAGTTTTGTTAAATAAATAAAGAGTAGAAAGTAAAATAGAAAGACATTTTTTTAATGCAACTAAACATTTGTTTTCACTACTTAAACAAACCTGATAGATAATACCCACTTGATCTAAACTCGTAACTACAGTGTTAATTTTATTTATAATTCTTTATGTACTACACAGCTGCAAAAGATTAATTACAATATGAAAGAAAATGCCTGATCAATCTTAAACATAAATTCACATCATGTTTTAATAATGGGTAAATATCCCTTGAAATGTATACACTGATATACAAAACTGTTGGGTCACCTTGGTAAATTAATTACTCTTGCTAATTTTACCTGAAAATGAAGAGTGATTAACAGTATGCTTGTCTCAGTACATTTTATGATTTTTGAAGGCCAGAAAACTACTTACTTCATTTTTGTTAATGCTGTATGGTGGATGAGAGTGCATCTTTCGTTCTCATGACCAAGTTGATTGCAGAGGAGACATGAATGGCCATGATGCAGCCAGCCATCAACCAAATCTGTTTTCTGTCTCATGAAACAGAACTGGAGTGCCCATCCTGGTCCATTCTTTGATGTTGTCCATCCAGGTTCTGGACTGCCTCCCACTTCATCTACCCACTCCCAAGGTACCTTGAAGGATTGTCTTGGTTAGAACATTGTGGCATATGCCCAAGCAACAGCAGTTTTCTCCTGGGGGACTTGCCAGTGGTGTTACTTAGCCCTGTGCAAAGTCATTTATCATGTGTTCCCTCCAGGAGATCCCAAGAAGGCATCCTATCATTTTGTTTCAAATGTTTGGACTCTCTTAGTAATTTTTGCTATCAATCCAGCTTTCACATCCACAGAGCAGTATGGACAGCACCAGTGACTTGTAGAGCTTTATCTTAATTGGAAATCTGATGTTTTTGCCCTTCCAAATCTTATGGAGTTTTGCCATTGTTGATGTTGCCATAGCCAGTCTGCTCTTGATTTCTGTTGATTTCTGTTTTAAAGACATCCAAGTTGTTCTTTGGTGAAAATCTGGGTCTTGATGCCAATGTATTTAAAGACATCCACTTCTTCATATGTCCCTGCTTGTCTTCAATCTTTGATGAGACTCGAATGAAGAAAAACAGTGTAAAAAGCTCTGTGTCTTGATGTTGAGTTAACTGCCCGTTCTGTTGACTTGGAAAAAAGGAGTTGTTCACTTTTCTTAGTGATCCATAATTCCATTCCATGTCCCATAATGCATTGCGTCCATGTCCCCCATTGCATCGTTATTGTCTGTCATTCTTTATGTTATCTGGCCGAGGATGGATTACGTGCGGTGAGTGCTTTTTTTCTCTCCCTCACCTAGTTGCGGGCTCTTTTTCAAGTCGCGACCAGTTTGCTGCTAGGTTCCCAACAAGTCAATGTCATCAGATGACAGTGAGGATACGGTCTTTTTGTTCCGGGTGCTCCTAGGGGATTGGTTGAATTCTGACTCTCATTAGAGTATTTATTGAACAATGTCTTGATTGGGTTTCTTATAAATGTCTTCTTCGTTTTTCGAGCCCAAAAAGGGCGCAGAAAAGAGATTGAACAATGTTCCGGTTCCAAATTTGGTCGTGCATTTAACGTGGAGCAGACAATGTCCCCTTCCGACAGATGCCAACTGTGATCTTGCAAATACTCGTGGAAGGTGAAAGGTTGTCCTTAGGGGTGACGTTACCAGTAAACCGACTGTGAACAATTTTTTCCTGGCCGCAGACTAATGCCATTTGCTACCGGAACCTCAAATGCACGCCCCAGTGCAAATTTAAATTGTTTAAATGAAGGTCATTGTCTCAGTATTTCGGTCTCGGGCCTGTTAAACCTCCTTTTAGGACCTGTCGGAGGATAGACCATCAGAATGCAATCCTCCCGGTAGTTTGAAGGCGTGTCTTGAGAGCTCCTCTATAAATCTTATTGGAACAGATCCCTCAGATATTGCTCTCCCAACTGGATGTTTCTCTATCAAAGAATGAGGCAATTGAAGATCTGCTCGCCGACTTGGAAAAAAGTAGTTGTTTTTATAGTTGTTCATGTACTCTTCCTGATCCCATAATTCATTGCGTCCATGTCCCCTAAATCCATGTTTGTCCTTCTGCTAGATGTTCTTTTAATCTGGCCGAGGATTTCTTGAGTTTCATTTCAAAAATAACACATGCTAAGCAAATACGGGCTCTTTTTGCTGGTGTGGTTAATGAGGCTGATGGTCCTGACCTAGTTTTGTTGCTGCTACCCAACAACAATGTCATCAGATGATTTCCAAAGTATTTTTTCAGTTTCATGAGGATGAACAATGTTGGGAAAGCAAACAGCCACGACAGATTGTGATCCATTCTACTGTCAAGGGCCACTGTTTTGATGGTTTTTCTCTCTATTTTCCTAGGACCTGTCATAGACCATCAGATCACCCTATTGTTGAAATTATAGTAATCCCTCAGAATTCATGTTTCTCTCCATTGATCCTCGACAGTACTCCTGCCTGACCTAAATCCAGTTTGTTCTGCTAGATGGAAGTTTGTTTTTGCATGATTTTTTCCTGGCTAAAGGCTTGGTCCTGTAGTTTTGGTGGCAGACATTTCCTTTTTCAGCATGAGGATGATGAGTGATTGAGTCCATTCTTCTTCCTGGCAGATCCTCATTCTCCCATGCCAACAGTTCTGCTGGAATATTGTTTGGAAACTTCCTTGGTGAATGTGCTTCTTGCATTGAATGCATTTGAGTCCCCAATGATGTTGGACTGTATGAGATGATTGTATAGGTCCCAACAGTATTGTGTCGATATTGTGTTTTTGGTTAGAAATTCACCCAAGCTATCCATGATGACTATGGATTCACTCCACCATGACTACATAAGCTATCTCTCACTGAGTTCCTTTCCCCTTCAAAGACACAGCCTTTATTTTTGTTTTAGCCACAATTTTAATGCAAGAAGCTAACATTCCACTACAATGAGTTACCAAAGCACGTTATACTCAATTTAATAAAATGTAAGAATTCCTGTTTAGTGTTGTGGGGACCTACCTACAAATGGACTCTTCCACACCTATATAATATGGCTACCAACTATGAGTAGAGGAAGTCACCAAGAGTAAGTCACTGAGAGAGTGAGTGAGTGAATGAGTGAGTCAGGACACCAGTGAGAGAAAGTACTCTCCAGTCTACATTTACCTTTGTACTAAGTTTCCAAGAATATACTATTTAACCTTATATCCAAGTCCTTGTTATCGTTCTATGGTTCTACACCATAACATTTAGAAATTTGAATATTATTATTATTCTATAACCTTAAATCTTCCATTGGCCTAATAATTTTGCATGGTCTTTTTTTCAGCTTCAAGCTGCTTAAATTGGGGTATTTTCTGCTACAATGCACCTACAAAAACGCAACAACTTATTTTCCAACCCTCAAGGTCCACCAACGATATTGATAAAAGCATACCGGAAAAAAAATCTGAACTTTGTAATAAAATAAAGGTGTATTATCATTTTGGCCAAAAACTTTTACAGACCAGCGTATGCTAATATTTTAGACATTAGGAAATGATTTTGATCCATGGACCAAAATGACAATACTGAATTAGTTATAAATAAAACATATAAAAATGATCTTAAATCATATTTTGAAAGAAATATTTTTAGAAGATATTTAATCAAAATAGATTTCATGAATAAAGAGACACATCCAAGTATAAACAATGAACAAATATATCCAAGTATCTAAACTAAATAAATGAAAACAACAAAAAATAACACAATTAACCTTGATAAAACTAGGTGCATAATACGACCTAATAATTCAATAACAATTACAATTGAAAAGAATTTACATAAATAAAATATAAAATTTATTATATCTACTTCAAAATCAATAAAACACTTAACACAAAGCAAAATAATACCAACATTAAACACGAAGAAGGCATTTATAAAAAACTGCAAAAAATGTCCCCACGTGAAACATTTATGAATTTAACAAAAATTTATATGAATATAAAGTGAATCTTCTGCAAAAAATTAATGCATTAGTTATTTCTAGTAATAGGTTTTGACAATCAGTTTCCCTTAAAGAATACAGTTTTGATTAAAAAAGAAAACAATTTATTAATGTGAAAATATATTGAAAGTGTACTAATTTCAGAATCTTCTACGATGAATTTATTTTCTGGGCCATACATGTTTCCTTTCTTATCAAAACTACTGCTATTATAATGTCAGATATTTAAAAACAATAGAACAATTGAAACTAAATATAATTACGTGTTTTGCCTTTCTAGGCTTCATCTGATTCAAAGACGAAAGAAAGTTGTGTATGTGTAGTTGTGTGCATACTTAAATAATGAATCAATGTACTTTTTTCCTAAGCTGGCATTTCTCATGAATTTGGCTCTGGGGTATGGCTCTGGGGCCAACAGTCTCTCTCAGCTTTCGAGCAGAGAGGAACCCGGACGAGGCTCCACCGAAGGGTAGAGTCTCGTTTGGGGTGGTTGACTGCCCCTGAACCCATTTATGCGGGTTTCAAAGAGGGAATATTTTTGGCCAAGCCTACGGGCTTGGAGATCCCACATTAAACCTAGCCTTTTGCCACATGTAACCCTCATGGGAGGATAGCTAAATATCATTTCTCATGATTAAAAAGCAAAGAAAATGAGTGACTTTTAAAAAAGCCTATAATATTTATTCTGTATTTTACCTTTATAATTCTTAGTTTAAGCTGAAAGTTGATTATATATTTTCCAACATCTTTTTTGTATCGAATTAAAGGTAAATCCTTATCTCATTTTCAGAATGGCTCAAAAGCAAGAAATTCCAAATCGACTTTTCTGAAATGAATCTGAATCAAATCCTCATCGACTCCTTCAGTAACATGTAATCAAATATAGTTTCAATGAAACAGTTTTCCATTTGTGAAATTTCTTAAAAACTAAGTTGCCATTCTATATCCTATTTTAACCACCCCTCACACACACACACACACACACACACACACACACACACACACACACATATATATATATATATATATATAAAGACTGACTGACTGAAGCTTTTGGGAGTCTACTTCTACTAACTTAACTAAATTAATTTGTAAGTAATTAATAGACTTTTTAAATTTGACATTATTTCTTGTTGCTATAAACTTTATATTTTCTCAATGCACATACTGAGAAGTTATTCCTGTTTTTTTAATCAATGGAACTAGCATTTACCAGCTTAGAGAGTGACAGGCTTATTAGCAAAAGAGGGCCTATTTCTTGAATAGAATAATTGAACTTCATTTGCTGTAACAACTTCTTGTAGCCAAGTGGTAAATCACACCTGGCTTGAAGGTGATTTTCTATGTTACAGGGAATACTGATTTAATTTCTGTCAAGAGGAAAATTTTCTTTATTAAAACATTCTCTAGGCTGGTAGAAATTAATTTCATTGTTTAACAAAACAAGAATACCTAATCAAATATGTGTACCTACTGAATTTAGCACTTTTATTAATAAGAAATAATGCTAGATTAAACAATCTATTAATTGCTTAAAATATTTATTTGTGTGTGTGTGGAGGGTGTATTATCTTTGAATGTTATCAAGCTATATAGTAATGTTTTGGTTTCAAACTTGTTTTTTAGCTTTATATTTTGAGGGATTCTGCTTTGATATTAAGATATATTTGTGCTTATTCTGCAGAGGAAATTGAAAACCAGTCAAAATATTTTCATCACTGACTAATAATGATATGAATTAACATGAACAAAAGATTCTATGAAAAATTGCACAAAACTACTATATCAACCAAATAAGCACACAGACCCATTTGTAAACACACAAACATGCACACATGTGAACATACACACACACATATATCAGGAGGTGTGCATTCTTCAAAAGACCAAACAAAGCTTTGTTTGGCTGTAACACACTCTGTTGCCCAGCAGTTTAAATTATGTCAGAACAAATGGAAGGATGCAGGTTCCAAACCAGTCAAAGAACACCAGTTCTTTATTAGGTTGTCTCAAGTGCATAGGCCAAAAGATGTATAAAACAATGTTTAAAAATAAAATATGAGGGTCTATTTTAAACACGGGTATCCACTAAAAATAATGTTTGAAGTAATAGATATATAAGAAAAAATTCAGATATGAATATATCTGTAAAGGCAATATAAATAAGAAAAAAGTTTTCTTCTTGTCTTTAATATATATATATATATATATATATATATATATTCAAATACGTTTGGATAAATAATTTAGACATATCATGTTGATTTATTTTGGTTGGGATCCTTTCAAGTTCACAGATTAATTGGTAGCCTTAGAAAACTGATGAATAAAAATACAAAAATATTGTTTCAAATAATTTTTATTTTCCCAAGTACTTTCAATCTCATCTGTTAAATTGTCTGTGAATGTGTATATACAATAGTAAATTCAATACAACTAACCTAGTTGTCCAGAACAATTCTTCTCCATCAACTAGCATTTTACACAGGGCAACATTGTATATCAGTTTAAATGTCCTTTTGGGAGAGAGTATCTCTGATAAAAATGTTAATATGTCAGTTGGTTTTACTATGACAATGCTAACAAAGAGGTTTATGTTCCATTTGGATGAGCATAGTTCAATCTCACAGCATTTAAAGGAATACTCATACCCACACTCACAGTTTAGACAGATATTAGTTGAAAATACATCTATATTACATAAAAATAACAATAAGGAAAAACTAAAAATTCTAAAAGACCTTTATGTAAGTGAATTAAAGACCAAATTAAATAAAGTCAACTATGAGTATAGCAACAAGTTCTTACTTAAATGTTTGCAGTAGCAAAAAATTATATATATATATATATATATATATATATATATATATATATAAAAGTGAACATAGAAGTCAACACTTAGAGGTGACAGTCTGTTTCTATGTTCACTTTTATATTTACATATGCTCTATCTCTGATATTGAGCACTTTATCCCATAAATATAGCACATCTTAAGACTATATTTCTTCATATATATATATATATATATATATATATATTATGAAATGGACAAAGTCCAACAATTATTTTATGAATGTTCATGAGAGATTCATGGGAGATTGAAGTTTAAAAACAGTAAAATCGACCTTGCTAATTGAACAATTCTCTGTGGCTCAATTGGTTAAGGCATATCAGGCTAAATGACGGTTCCATATAGGATACAGGTTTGATCCCTGTCGGAGAACGAATATTTTCTATAAAAATTCCTTGGACATTCAGGCCAGTAAATGTTATTAATACTGTTTATTATAAAACAGAGAATTTACTTAAATATTTGTATCTATAAAAAGAATGTATAAACATAAAAATGTCTTAAAATTTATATATATATATATATATATATATATATACTCATGTGCATATATATTAGAATGAAGGAAGGAATATATAATTTCCAGTATGCATATGTGGATGATTTTAATATGATTTTGTTAGTCCTGGCTGAGAAATTTGACAACTTGTTTCTACTGAAAATCAAAAAAATTAGATTTTGCAGATCATATTGCAAACTTTGCAAACATGGTTACTGGAAATGTTTCATTGACTTAGACAATCCAATAATTCATCTCTGTAAATCTTTCAAACTGTCCAATGAAGAGAAGAACATTAATTTAAGAATGTTTCAAGAAATATTTGGTCATAAGTCCTCTGAATCAAGCATCAACTCTTCTATTTGTTTATGACTGTATACTCTAATATTTGTTTCAGAATATGTATGGTTAAGAGTTTGGCTTTTGTTCAAATATGGCCTCCATGACACTGCAAGGAAATTTGCAATTTTTTAAATTTTGTTTTTGTGTATTTACGCATTATGGAACCTTGTGATATTAAAATTGTATTGTCCTTTGTTGATTAAGATAAATAGATTAGTCTTATGAAAGAAGAATTATTTGCATTTCTTGTTATTTTTAAGATACAAATAAAAATGAAATAAAATGTTTTACTTGAAATTTACTACTGAAACAAAAGAAGCTATTTCACAATTAAGTGATATTTAAAATTTGGTTTTTGAAATTATTTTTGCTAATCCATATTTGTTCTTATTTATAGCATAGGGAAAATAGAGAAAAGGATTAATTATAACAACTTGTAAAAATAATTTGATATCTATCTGTGTAATATCTTAAAATGGACACTCACTACAAAATGTTGATTTTATGTACAAACTGGAAATGCTCTATCTCTGGTAATGAGCAATCATGCCCTATTAAAATAGCAAAATTTAATATACTGGAATGTTTTTTGCAACATGTTGAAGTTGTCACTAACCTTTTTGTTCAGATTTGCAAACTCTATGTTTTGTTCAATTTCACAAGCCAAACAATGAATTTTGAATAAGCCTATTTGTTTGAAAAAATACTTTGATAAAACTTTGATAAAACTCTTCGTGGTTTAATAATTTCTTTAATTTAATTTTATAGCACTTCATGGTAAACAATTTAATTTAAGAAAATTTTTTTTTATTTTTTTCTATTTAACAGTGAAGAATAAAATTTTAGGATTTCTTACACTTGAGCATGCAACATACAACTGTTTATACATAAATATTTCTTTCTGGAGCCAAATTTCAAATCTTTGAAGCATTTTGCCTTGTGATTTGTTTATAGTTCCTACAAGTAAACTGGAAACTGGATTTTTGTATATAAAAACTTAAAGAAAAAATATGCAAAAACAATATTGCATTTTTATTAAATCAGTATTTGTTATTTTAATCCTTAATTGATTTTAAAATAGTAGGTGTATTTTGTATGTTAAATAATAAAACATAATTTTTCCCCAAAAATGAAAGAAAATTTATTGTACTAAACTATGCACCCTAGTAAAACTAACTTTACTTACCAGGTATTGAACTCACAACTCTCTCTGTCACTGGATCTAACCAACGCCTTTATCCACCATAGAAAAATCAAAGTTCAATACCTGGTTAAGGCAGTGGAGAACTTGGAGAGGTGAATTAACAGGAGATAACTGATAACTGACATCCATTAGACATGGCATGTGGAACTAGAACAGTCTACTCCATTGAGCGTAATAAAGGCTTCAGTTCAACATTCCAATCACCTGAAGTGTACAATGGCCAAAATGTTGTGATAAATATTGCAACAAAAATGAGGAAAATAGTCTGAATAATGTAAATTGTGTACGATGATTAGCTATTTTTAAAGGGTGTGATGGACAGACAGATTAATAAAAGTCACAGACACAGATTATATATATATATATATATATATATATATATATATAATCTCCATCTATTCAAATGTAATGTCAATCAACATCTCCAGTTGCCTTGATCTATCCACTATCCTTCTCCTCATCCTTTCCTCTATCACTCCTATCTGATCTTGCCCCATATCTTCTGTAACCTCTTGCATCCTAGTGGCTTCCTGCCTTGCTTGGGGTGAAATGCTTAAGAAAAAAAAAAAAAAAATATATATATATATATATATATATATATATATATATATATATATATATACATTTTTCATTAAATAATTTAGACATATTCTGTCTACTTATTCTCGATAGGATCCTTTCATATTCGCGGATAAGCTTTTTTGTGCAGTTATTAGAAAACAACAGGAAAACACTGTGTTGGCTCATATTGTATTTATTTCCGAGTACTTTTGACATGGCATAATGTCATTATCTGGGTATTGTTAATTATAGAGTAAGAATTTAGTGTTCATGGTTGTGAAGGACAGAAATTGTTGTGGTCATCCAAAAATTACCATTTTTATATGTAGAATCAGGAATGATATGTCATAGCTTGGGTGACGCAGACACTGCTTAAGGGTAGGTAACTAGGTATGCTGTGGAAATATTCCAGACTTGATTAGTTGTTAGATAAAGGAAAAAATATTAATGACAAGCGCTAATATTTAAATACTATTTATTGCATACATTTTAAAATATTTGTGGAATATTCATAATTAATTTTATTGAGGTTTGGTTTCAATTTTTTTATATAAATAGCTTTGAGAATTTTTAGTTTGTGTTTATTCTTTCTGTGGAAAAGTATGGAGGTATTTTCGACAAGGATTTTTCTGAATTGTGAGTGTGGACAGGTATGTTGTTGTAAGTATTTAGAAATATATATATATATATATATTAAATATTATATTTAGTGTACACATGTTGTAGTGGATATTCCTGTTTTTTAAACAATGTAAATTTACATCCAACAGCTTGTGTGTTCAAGTCTCTTAACAAAGGCTGGTAGGTGTAACTTTAGACTGTTCAAAAAATAAATATATATATATTATTAAAAAGAATAGATATTATATATCTATTAAATTTATTGAACATTTTTAATATATTAATATTAAAATGTATAAAATGTTTGAAAGAACAGCTGCTACCAAAATATACTTAATATATATATATATATTTATATATATATATTAGTAAATGAATGAAAGCAAAAAAATTCTGTGTGACTCATTTAGTTTTCTAGACAGACTTCATTGGACTAATGCAATGCTTTTATTGATGGAATTATTATGCATGGGGGGTGGAGATATATAAATACAAATGTCAGTAATAATAATGTACCAAATATTTTTTCATTAGATGTTTCTGGACACACAGTATAGCCAATCTCATTCAGTTTCCCTACACTATTGTCTTGCTTTTATTGCTTTGTTTTATTAAGTATCCAACATTGTGACAACTGAAGATCTGTCAAGAAAGGTCAAATTTTGTATGAGCCTTGACACAAAATTTACTCTGCATGAATTAAGAACAACTGCTACCAAAATATACTGAATATATATATATATATATATATATATATATATATATATATATCCAATGGACCATCGAACAGTTAGAGGTGAGGATCGCCCAGCATGTTCCAGGTAAAGTGCGTCTGCATGAACCAATTACATCCGAGTGTTCGCAGATTCATGAGTCAGCGATTGGTGAACACCTTTTAAATTGCAGGACAAATTATTCTCCTGATTTCTTTTCTGTCATACGCAGGGCTAGGACGAGTCTTCATTTAGATATCTTGGAGTCTATTATTATTAATATGCAATGTCCTACCCTGTGTAGACAGAGGGAGATGAAATTCAGTTTGGTCCTTTTCAGGGGGGATTACTGCTTAACCTAGAATATATTTAGTACTCATAAGGTTTTTTTTTTCGTTTTCCTTTATTTTTCCCCCTTTTATTACATCTTGGTAATCTATTGTTTTTAACATCGGTCATTGATAATAATTTTTCTTATCAACTTCTTTGTTTTATACTGCTGCCGATTATTTTTCTGAAGAAATGTGGGTTGAAAGGCACCTTAAATCCACCCCTTTTTTCTTAAATGAGATACTTTTGTATCTATTTTAACAATAAAATGGGAAATATGATCCTTATATTTAAATCAATTTTAACTTGGTGTGGCAGTAAAAAGAACCTGTCTATATATATATATATATATATATATATATGTAATTTATTCAAAAATTATAAAAAAATATGTTATAAAATCATTAGAAAAATAGCCATTTTGTTTCAACACTTCTGGTGTCTTCTCAAGTGATGGTGTTGAATGTAGAATCTACAAGTTTTGTATGCGAGGAATCAAGCAGTGATCGTATTATTAATAATAATACTATCTACAATGAATTCACACCAGCCACAGGACAGAGGCATGCCTGAAAATTCTGAACTAATAACATTAATCTCCATGCTTTATTCCTGTCTTGTGGTTAATAATTAATATATAATAATTTTTTTTTTGCACTGATCACATTGGTACTCTTTCATTTTCCCTTGCTTTATTAACCAACCTATCTATTTTAAATAGTACAAGAAGCACACATGGACCCTTTCTTCTTTCTCTCTCTCTCTCTCTCTATATATATATATATATATATATATTTTAAAAAATAAACATTTATAGTAATAAAATATACATACATATATATATATATATATATATATATATATATTTTAAAAATAAACATTTATAGTAATAAAATATACATACATATATATATATATATATATATATATATATATATATATATATATATATATTATTACTATAAATGTTATTTTTAGTGCATACATGTATTTAATTTGCTATCCTTGATGTTTTATTTTCTTAAGCAGTAAAATTGATAACAACAGGCCTAGATTAATAGGTCTTACTGAACAAAGATTGTCCCTCAGACAGGAATCAAACCTGTATACCTTTTCCATCAGGGAACCCTTTCTAAAGCCAAAATATGCCTTTACCAATTCAGCCACAGAGACCGCATTGATAGAGCAAAGTTTGATTTACCTATTTAAGGAATGCACATTTCTACGAATCTATATCTGCTAGCCTCAATTTTGTACCCAGAACATAAATATATGTATACATAAATAAAGACAAAATGAAAATGTTTCTTTTCCAATGTGTGTTATCTTCTGACAGTTTATGAAGGCAAATCTGAGGATAAAATGCATTGATAAAGAAAAGTTTTCCTTTATTGCTATTGTCATTTTACATGTGTATTTTTTATTTATATTTAAATTTTTTTACATATATATGGATGTGTAAAATTTCTGTTAAATTTAACTGTGAAGTTCTTTGTAGATAAACTGTTCAAAATTAATGTTTTTGCCTGTTTTTGTACAAGTAACTTTGACTGTTCCAGTTATTATCATGAACCAGATTTTTGTCAGTTTGATAGACAAGATTTTTTTGACTTCATCCTGACATTTTTTGGAATGCTGCAATTCAAATTTAATTCAATTACATGCATTTTATATAAGTGACATCATGTGTCAAATAGTTTTGCCGAGATCAACTCTATCAGAAAGAAATGTAATAAATATTTTCGACATATTATTATTATTATTATTTTAGCATATATTAAATGTTTAATATACATAATAAAATAATGTTTCTTGTGGTGAAAGTTAATTCATTTGCGGGTTGTATAACAGCTTTGAATATTCTGAATCTTACTTTGTAGTGTGTCATATAGCATTTTGATATTGTCTTATGTATTTTGGATATTTGTAATGCAATGTTCAATATGTGTATGAACTAGACTTAGTTTCAAGAAGTGATAAGTTAACCTATGAGGGAATATGGTGCATATGTGACCAATGTTAGCATTTAGTATTGTTTTTTGATTATGCATGCACATGCACACACACATACACACATATAGATAGGTGTTAATGGCTAGGTCAAAGAGGCTGTGTTGAGTGACCAACAAGGTCACTAGACCTTAAACCTTTTGATTTTTTCTTTGGGACGATTTGAAATCAGTTGTTTATCAGACATGGTCAAAAATATTGAAGAATTTAAAGAAAGAATTAAATATGAATGCAGTAAAATTGAGAGAGAGAAATCTCTGATGTGTTAATCAATTATGCAAGCACAGAATTGAAATGTGATTTGAAAAAGGAGGCGGACATTTTGAACAGCACATATAACAATTAAATAACTAGTAATTAAAATTTCCATATGTAATTATAATTTAATAAATTATCCTTATGATTCATGACTTTGACTTTTGCCTCACCCTATATATATATATATATATATATATATATATATATATATATATATATATATCATGTATTTGGGTAGCAATCCTTCTTTTATACAAGTTTTGTTAAAGATGACTGATATTGTGGCTGTGTTCATAGTTGATGTCATTGAGTGCTATCTTTTCCTTTTTTATTATTTTATTAAAAATAATAGAAGCATTAATAATAAAAAAGGAAAAGTGGCCACAACATGCTGACTCTGTTTTGAAAATAAATCATTCCTTCAGACACATACATAAAAAAACAATTTAGTTAAAAAGAAAAATCGTCCTTGATAATGTCTAAAAGCATAGCTGAAAGAGTGTGAATATGTACAACTTTTGGAAACTTTTTACACAATTTGTGTTCAGAAAAGAAAACACTTGTATGAACAAAAGAAAAATTAAATAAAAGCTTAATCGCAGTACCTTGTCAGTTGTCTTTAATGGAACTTTTATATATATATATATATATATATATATATATATATATATATATATATATAAATACATTCTCAAAATATGATCAAATGCATTACATTTTTAACAAGACTTTCTTTATTGGGCTGAAAACTCTACAGCAACTTCTATCTATCTTTATATATGGTGGACTCTCATGCCGTAGTCAACATATGAGGGTCAAGCATCTCATTTCCTAGGAACTGACAGTCCAGACCTGCACATATTATTTGATTATAGTGGTGAAGGCTTTGTGCAGAACAAACCACACTTTTTGAGGGGCTGAATACAGAGACCTGGTGCACTATGTGCCACAAGGTCCCCAAACGACACTCTGCAGGTTTTGAATTGTTGAAAGTTGTCCTTTCTCCTAGATCAGTTGACATCCAAGGCTATAGAACCCAGTCTGTCCTGCTATTTGCCCATACCTGGAGGGAGAAGAAGAGGATTCATACCTTTCCCAAGGGTATTAGCACGTAAGTGAATGTAATGGATTTGACTGGAATTCAAACTCGGCTTTCTGATTCCTCAATACAAGCTGCTATCCACTACTCCACCATGCCTCCTATATCTTTTATATATATATATATATATATATATATATATATATATATTGAGAGAGAGAGAGAGAGATATAGAGAGATACAAACACACACTTACATGTATATTTATATATGCACATATATATATATATATATACATACATACATACATACTTATATATATATATATATATATATATATATATATGTGTGTGTGTGTGTGTGTGTATATATATATATATATATATATATATATATATATATATATATATATATATAAAAAAAATGATTGAGTTGATATAAAATGAGACAATTTAAATATAGCCAAATGGGAATGGTCATTTTTGTATCTCTTTGTCTGAATATGTTTTCAACCCATTCTTTCCAAGCCGACAAGCAGCAAAAATTATATATTTTAGTGACTGGCATATTTTGATTCATGTCCATTTCAAAAGCAACCCCCACCCAAAACATTTGATTATATCAGCCATATGTAAATCATGAAAACTATTTGAAAATTTTTTAAACAAAAATTCATATAGCTTTCTCCAGTCTGTTCAATTCTATTTAGATAATTACATCAAGTGATTATATGTTCGTGAAAAAATATTGCCCCAAATAAATTTCATTAGGAGTTTTACAACAGATTGGTTTTAGTGTTTTTAAGTCTGTATAGCAGGTGTAGATTGTTTTGAGATGGCCATTCACTGAAATATACAAAAATATGTGTGTATATGTGCCAGTTGTATTTTAAGATGTTCATGTTATAATCTTTCTAAAACCAGATCTTCTTCTGATTCATGTTACACAAATTTCCACCATTGGTTGGATGTGAATGCTCCGAAACCCAAGACTGAGCTAAAAATTCTGTCAATTGCGCATTGGCTCTGCACATAGCTTCCATTTTACTTACACACTCAAAGAAAAGCACAATCCAGAATTTCCACCCAATAACACACACTCCCACCTAAAGAAATAAAATAAAAATTAGAGCTGATCTAAGCCTAAGAAAAGTATATAAAGTCCATCAAAGGGACATTTTTGGAAGTCAGACGGCACAACAGCCAAGATTCACATTGATCGTCAGAACACAGCCTCCCATCACCAAAGACAGAAAGAAGTTGCCAAAAGGGCGTTGCTGCAGTAAGTCACAATTCACTCTCCCTTTCCTACCATATGCCTCTGCGGACGACTTTTATGATTCTACTTATCTCTTTCTTTAAACAAGAGACATATACACCAATTTACCATCTGTTGTATTTTTAAATTAATACAATTGTTTATTTCTTAAACCTCCATTCTTTTCTTTTTTTTTCTGAAACCAATATTTTTAATATTCATATGTGTCTATATATATATATATATATATATATATACATATATATATATATATGAAAAATATGTCTTTAAGTTTCATGTGTACATAGGGAGACAATCCCCAGTCAGGTGATATTGCTTGCTGTTGTGCTGGATTCAAATATAGTGTGTCTCCCAAAAATTGTCATCATTTATAGTCTAATAACATACCCAATTCTTGCTTAAATGATCTCAGATTTGAACAAAATCTCTAAAAACCAACTAAGTTAATTGTTTAATTTTTTAATTTTTTTTCACTAGAAATGAAAAGTGTTAGAATATGCTCAAACACAGTCAATCAAGAGAAAATTCAAGAAAAATGCATTAATTGGTAAACATATTTGGACATGGCACAAAAAATTAAAAGAGGAAGGCTGTCTGTGTAGGGCAAAAGGATCTGGACAAGCGCCAGTATTGGAAGATATTGCCAATCACATTCGGAAACATTTGTGTGAAACCCCAAAAAGTATGTAAGAACATCTATGGAAACCCAGGTTTCTTGTACAACACTTTGGCATTGGAGTATGTCATAAAAGACATGCAATAGCTTGAACTACTGACTCGACATGTGTCATGTCACAGGTAGTGATGTCAATTGTTGCAAGACACTCTGTACTTTTGCCTCCACAATGTCCATTTTTATAACCCTTTGTAGGTATTTTGCTTATTCATCCAGAAGAGGCCTTATTCTGGAGTGTTTTTAGCTGATTTTTACTTCTTTGCAAGCTTTTTAAACCTGTGATTGCAGGCATTTCATATCCACCACAGTGAGTTTGGTCAATGTGATGATTACCCAGAATTTCATATTTTGAGTTCACCCTGCTGCTATTTGAATTTAGCCAAGTTTTGAGCATTGTTCATTTTTTACCCATCAGTGGATATTTTACATATAAATTAAAGTATATCTATCTCTCATTCTCTCTTGCTCTCATTATATATATATTATATATATATATATATATATATATATATATATATATATATATATATATATATATACTAGGTGCAGCATATTAATTTACCCATTATTTATTTCATCATAAAATAAAAACTTGTAGGTTTTTGTTAATGAATGTTTACATGTTGATTGATATATATATATATATATATATATATATATATATATATATATATATATATATATATATATAAATTAAAATATTTGCTACATACTTACAATTCAAAATGGCCACTGTTTGCTTTTACCATGGCCCTTAATTTCTTCTCAACTGAAGTGCATGACTTCTTCACAACCTAATTAAAATAAAAAAAACTCATAGTTCTAATGAATGATTTATTTTATGGAAATATTTTGACAAGCAGTTGCCAGTCTTGGTCACTGCTTAATTTGAGTAAAACAGTGCAAAGAGACAAGAAACGCTTAAGAATTCAAATTTGAAATCTTCAGCATTCCAAATCTCTGTTTTACTCAAATTAAGGAGTGACCATGACTGGCAACTGCTTGTCAAAATATTTCTATAAAATAAATCATTCGTTGGAACAAGTTTTTTTCTTTTAATTAAGCAACTACCAACAGAGACACGCATCATAAGAACTTCTTTCAGGTCTGACAGACTTGAGTATGAGATATGTGTAACATCACTCTTCACAATGGGCAATATCACAACGTCCATAATATTAATGTCAAAGCTTGATAGATGCCAAACTGACTTGTTAAAAACTCTACAGAAATGTCTCTTCCTACAGTTCTGCATTGTATTAGCTGTGCATCTATGAGCTCCATCTTGAGTCACATGGTGACTTTCAAATGTGGTTGACATCCAGGGCAATATATCTCTCTCCAACATTTGATGGTAAATTGTACTATTCACTTTAACTCCCTCAATGAATACCAAGGATAAACATTCAACTTTCTCATCACAACACAATTTTTAATACCAGCTTTTTTCAATGTGACAATTTGATTATGCTTTGTTTTAGCCACCATATATAATTAAACTGTAAACAACAAAACAAAAAAAATGATGGATGCCTTATGTAAAATTTGAAACTATTTTTACAAATAGATATGTTACAATTTATGTTTAAATAATGGGTAAATATCTTTGTTATATAAGAGGTAAATATTTATGGATATGAATAAATTTGGATGTGAATTCAGTGGATAAGTAAATATATGAGACTAGCAGCATGGCCCGGCATTGCCTGTGCTTGATTCAAAAATCGTACGACTCATACAGCAATCGCTATCACTTGACTTAAAATATTTTTGCCCTTCCTTGCCTTTAAAGGAGTGCCCTTTGCTGTGCTGATGTTGCTACATGCCTTATTTCTTGCCTATCTCACACTGCAAATTTTTTCTAAGCTCTATACTAAACATTAAATCTGTTATGAAAAAAGAACTAAACAAAATGAACACAAAATGATTAGCTTTAAAAAAGGACTTGTAACTGGAAAAAACAAATGAAAAAAGAATGTTAACAACAAATACTTTTTCACACCCAACCCAGTTCTGCAGAATCAGAATCAACATTGAGTTTAAGCATGCAAATGAGCCAATTGTAGTAAAGTGCCATGCAGATTTAAATTTTTCCCACTTGTGACGAATGCAGCTATCGATTTTTTTTGCATGCTAACATGCTAGTTAACATTCGTGTCAGTCAGCTGTTGTCTATCATCCCAGCCAATAGAATCTTCCTGCCTATTCATGGCAGCCAGCTATAGGCTCTCACTCTGGCCAGTTGAAAATGATTGCAAACTACATGAAAACTGCCAGAGAAACATGAAAAAATTAATTATTTCCACTATCAATGGGAGTTGGGAAATGCAATGTCAGTCTTGGCCTTCCCACTAACTTGGAGCATGTGCATGTAAATTTTGCTGCAAATCAATCGAAAATTGCAACTGTGCATTCGTTACACACACACACACACATCCTGCCTTTTATAGATAGAGATGTTACAGAATACTAAGTCTATAAGATAATTTTTCAAAATGGCTAAACTGAAAGCTATTTTCAAAGATTATTTTTTGTTATACCACTATAATGATTGGTAAGTGATGTTGATGATAGTATAAAAGTTACTAAAAATATATTATTATAGAATTATATAAATAAATTATTATAAAAAAACAAAAATGGAACCGTAATAACATTAATTATGAACAGTACCACAAAGTATGGCCATGTTTGTAAATTAAGAATATGTATTCACTAACACTTACTTTTGGACAGTTCTTACATTCATTAAGTTCAGATATAAGAATAAAAATATATATATATATATATATATATATATATATATATATATATATATATGAATGATAGTAAAGACTCCATACATCATTTTGACTACAAAAATAACTTACTTACCAAGGCAATGTAATGTGTAATATACCTTGATGCCCAGTTTGTAAACATATTATCACCAATAGTATTTTTATGCCACCTGGTATGCACATGTTCATCTGACTTCCTCCCTTGACAGTTCAAATGTAATATATTCACTGTTTCCTACTGATATGTTTGTTTTACTTTTATCTTATATATATATATATATATATATACAGAGTTTGCTTGTGATAACACTGTTTATTGTAGTACAATAGTTTCTCGACATAAAGAATTATATTGGTGGCCCTTAAACAAGAATTTGAAAATGCATGGGCACTGGACACTTTGTCCAACGTTGTCCAAGCAGTAGTTCGCTGTACAAATAAATGTCTGGAAGCTAAAGGCCACCGTTTTGAGAATCTCTTGTGATTATAGTGTTCAAATTTAACTTGTATTAATCTTGTGATGTCTGAATAAATTTAGTATTACAATATCTGTACAAGTTTTAGTATTACAATATCTGTACAAGTTTTTTCCTTTCTTGGAGTGTGTATATATTTTTTGGTGGACTCTGAAAATATATACATATACATACATATATATATATATATATATATATATATATATATATATATATATATATATATATATATATATATATATATATATATATATATTATTTTATGTAAATATATTTCCTGAAGTGTGTATATATTTTTTGGTGGACTCTCTCTCTCTCTCTCTCTCTCTCTCTCTCTCTCTATATATATATATATATATATATATATATATATATATATATATTATTTTATATGTAGATATAAAATGGTTGTAATTATAATTTTAATTTTTTCCTAGTTTTGCAGTCTTCAGTGGTCAATTTAGATCTATTTTCATGTAACATATCTCCTTTCCTGTAATGCTGATGCAATGTGGAATATTTACAAACAGTTGTGAATGAAAATAAAAACAAAAGTGATAGATAGATGAAAGAAAATGATTAGGTTATGCATCTTGATATACAGGACTTCAACAAATTTTTAAATTTAAATTTAAAGTCAAGCATCCTTGCATCCTTTGGTTTTTTTTTGTATCTAAAATTGTAGACATGTTTATTGTACTTTTCCCTTCCCCATATAAGACTAACTCTAATGATAAAACCATTATGAGTCTAAGAAGTTCCTTCTCGAGATAAGATGTGTTACTTTGTAGTTTTTTCCCATTTTGTGAATTGGTTACCTACTATTAATAACTACAGAAGTTAAAGTACATCTCCTCACCTTGCATCAAACAGCTCAAGCATAATAACAAAAAGATAGAGACAACTCTAATTAATCTACTATAGCACAACATTTCAAGTTAACTAATTATTGCATAGACCTTCTTTGTTTAGTTTTAAGACCAGACATAGAAAAGCTGAAAGCAATTTCATTATCAAATTTAATACCCACAATTTAGGATGAAATAAAGACCTAGGAATTCTCAATGCTTATACATTTTTTTACAGAAATACAATTGAAACACATTTTTTTACTGTTAATAGCTGGACAAAACCTGATTATGTTTGTATACATGCTTACAGTGAGGAAAATAAAATACTTTTTTCAATAAAAAAGAAATAAATGTGTAAAAATTATTTTAATATGATTTTCTAGATTTTTTAAAAATACTCTATCTCTCATTTTCAAGATGTATCTACTCTTAAAATTATAGACCATTCCTATTTTTGTAAGGTGGCAAATTCAGAATATCAGCAAGGGATGAAATACTTATTTACCCCACTGTATATATTTCTTTAAGTGTCTATTTTCATTACTATTTTCTGGTCATGTATCTACATTCATATACATATTTACTTACTTTAAACATATTTAGGGAATTTTCTCTTTCTACGTTTCTCTTTTTCATTAATACTTCTACTATTTTATAGTCATGACTATCATTATACTCATTCTGATCACCCATATAGTCACCGATAACATCTCCCTTACTTGTGTGTTACCACCATTTTTATCATCACTTTTATTTCTTATTATTATTTAATACTCTTCATCTTATATTCTTACATATACACTCTTATCATGACCAAAGGATTGGTGATTTTTGTACACTGGATTTGAAACTTACCCCAGACCAAAATGCTATTCAATAACAATCACTGAGGAAAGCAACAGGTGTAGCCAAATATATTGTAATTTTCAAAAGCTTTACTGTGCTTCTTTATGTCATATAAATAAAAATCATACAAAGAATAGCTTGGTCATCATATATATATATATATATATATATATATATATATATATATATATAGTATTTACATTAGTCGGACTATAAATATATATATATATATATATTTATGAAAAAAACTTGGTAATCCACTTGGTAGTCCCAAGGAGGATGAAATCTTGAGAGCTCAATGTAAATTTGTCAAAAGTGTGAATTTTCATTTCATCTTTCATTTCATTTTTTGGAAGTGTTATCTGATGATCCAGCATCCCTTAAAAGGGCTCTGGTGAAATAAATTATAATAATGGAACCTTAAAAGTGGTCTGTTTTTTTTTATATATATATATATATATATATATATATATATATATATATATATATCTGCCTCAATACAATATATATATATATATATATATATATATATATATATATATATATATAATGTATTGAGGCAGCAGATCATTATTTAAATTAAACATATTGTTAAATATAACAGACAATGAATGTCTATTATGTTTGATCATGAACTGTTCTAAATTCTATATTATTGCTTTAATTTCGGGTGAAAATGAAAACAGAAATTGTGTAACATTTCGATAAATTAATAAAAAAAATATTAAATGTTGGACAATTTTGTCTTTATTTTCACCCAAAATAAAAGTTTAGAATATCCAGTTGATGCTAGTTTTTCAAATTGATTGATTGATTTGTTTTTTATGACTTATCAACCTTTTTACAGGTTATTTAAAGCCATAAAATATTTTTGCATTATAAGAATTTTCGAGAAATAATAATGATTTCTTCATACAAATCCTACTAATTAATCCATACCTGGTGGGAGAAGAGGTGGAATGAACCCAACTGGAATTGGAACTCAGCTTTCCATATTCCAATTCTGAGCTATTATACATTACACCACCTGCAGATCCAAGCTTACAACACCTGGTATTCCCAAGCAGTCACTTATCTAGATACTGACCAAGTTTGATGCCGCAAAATGAGAACCAGTGATATTTGTACGAGAACCAGAGATTCAATATATATCCGTGACTCAGTTTTTCTAATATATCTTCAAGAGAGGAAGAGATTGGAATCTGATGGTGTCAGATTAGGTAAATTTTGAGGATAGGGAAGAATTTTCTAACTACAGGAGCATGGTCCTATTAGTGAGGCATGTAAGTTGTAAATTCAACAGCAAGGAATTATAACATGTCCTTGTTATTGTAGTTTGGCCAGAAAATCCATACACACAACATGAATTCAGAAAACTGTGAACATCACCTTGCTAGTAGAAGATTGGAAAACTGCCTTTTTAGGTAATAGGGAATCATAATATTTCCATTGTTTGGCCCGTGCTTTAGTTTCTGGGTCAAAGTACTGAACCTACATTTCATTTCATTTAATTAGTTGAGCAAAAAAGTTCTCTTGATTTTCTTGGCCTTTAGCCAAATTTTTACAGGGTCAATTGACTCGAGCTTCTTTCTCGAAAGGTGTAAGTCAACAAGGAACCTACTACAACTGGCATTTCCTGTGTGATGATTTTTTTTCTCTCCCACAGACCCATGTACTAATCTTGATCCTGTTTTATATTTCCCAGACTGGTTGCTGACAAACAGTGGATGTGGATAGAAGCAATATATATGGTAACCACAGTTGAAATACTGACACAATTATTTAATCATACTTTAGGATGGTGTTTCTGCCATCATCACCTCAAATGTCTGTGGACTGTTGATTTTCAAAAAACAGGAACTTAATTACACCTCTGTACTCCGTGGTTACACCTAACATAAACAAAGAAAATTTTTTAGGAAATGGATTAAATCCAATAGATATTTTAATTTATTTGCGTAAACATTATTTTTGAAATGGATACTCATATTTGAGTAGATGCCATGTTTATATTTATTTATAAAACAGTATATATTTATTTATTTACATCTTACTTGCCTGAATATCTGAGAAATCTTGTTAGAAAAATATGTGCCCTGTGGCAGGATTTGAACACACAGCAGATATCTATATTTCAAGAATCGGGAAGATGTGTGTTCAAAAGTACTATTTAGGCTTTGTTTGGCCAGGAGGTCCTACATGGCCGAGTGGTCTAAGGCACATCAGACCTAATGATGGTTTTTACCTAGGGGATGCAGTATCCACTTCAAAAGTAACATTTCAACAAATAAATTACAAAATCTGTCAGATTTAATCTATTTCCTAAGATATATATATATTTATATATATATATATATATATATATATATATATATATATATATATATATATATATATAGGTATATATGTATATATGTGTGTGTCTGTGTGTGTCTGTGTAGTTGTGTACTTGGCCAACAATCCTTCTGTAATTCATGTTTTATAAAAAAAAAACCTTTTACCAACATTAACTATGAACATAGTCAGAATGTACTGACCATGTTTGGGAATTAAAAATGTTTCTGTGTCACCAACCTACACACTATTTGCAATAGCATACCCAAAATCCTTGAAATAACTGCTCAGAACAGACAATCACACAATTTCTTCATACATTGTCCAAAAAAGGAATTCTCTCATTTGTCCATAAAATACACAGTATATATATATATATATATATATATATATATATACACACAAAAACACACAAACATATTTTTATATATATATATATATATATATATATATATATATACACACAGACACACACAAACATATATATATATATATATATATATATATATATATATATATATTAAGTGGATACTTATATATGAATATGCATACATATAACGTTGTTGTAATTATAACTAAATTTGTATTTATATGACATTGCCTTATTTACAGACAACATACCTTTCTGTCATATGTGTGGGTTTGTATATAAAGATAAGCAAAAAATGTCATAGTGCAAATGTTCGGTATATAAATGCACAGAAAAATATGCAACTATTCTATTTCTGAGGATGAGCAATGGGAAACATTTTATGTACACTGGATTCAAAAATAAATCCATCTTTTTGCATGCATGTCTAAAGTTTATATATATATATATATATATATATATATAGTTCCATTTTTATAGTTTGTCTTTGTTGCATTATTTACTTTTCATGCACACACACACACGCACACACACACACACGTCTCCTTGGCTTAAGATTTCTACCATACCTCCAAACCAACCATTCTTTCTTGACAGTTTCCCAATTAATCATTTTTACCTTGCAATGCTTCACTGTTAATCTGTCATCCTCAATAACAAAATCTACATTACCAAAATGAAACATGATGAATCATATCAAGCATCTGGATGTTTGATTTTTAACTGCAACATTATAAAAATTATATTTTAACTAATTTCTACTCAGTTTTTTTTGTTCAGGATTTACATTGCCTATATTATTTCAGAACTAATGATATAAGAAAATGAGATATAATAAATAACCCATTTGTGTATTGACTGAAATGAAATTAGTTAAAATCTAATTTCTGCCACAATATATTTCTAGTCAAAATATATGCATGCATATATTTTTAAAATTTGATATACTTACAAGAGAAAAATTCTTAAAGGGATAGAGTATAGGGTGCGATGGATAAATTGTCGTCTAAATTATGCAAAAATGAAAATATTACTGACATCTCATTTTAACAGATATATTTACCAAAATTACACAAAACTATCTTGGAATACTAAAGAATAAATTTATTCAATAAAATCACCATTGACTTCCAACACAGCCTGTGGATAACTTCGGAATCTCCTGCATCCTTGTATAAGTTGGTGAACGCAGCCATAATCCTTGCCTTCAGTTCATCTTTGATGTTACAAGGAGTTTTGTTGGTCTCTCTCTCTCTCAACTGATCCCCATACATAATAATCAAAGGGGTTACAGTCTGGGTTGTTAAGTGGTCAGATGTAAGGAGACAAACAATAGTTAACTTTTAACTTGTAGAGGTCAAGACTGAAATCTTTAGAGAACCACCCATGTGAGAATCTGTTGAAGAAAGTGGTCATTTTTGGTAAAAAGTTGTCTGAGTGGCACTTTTTTCTTATTTTCAGTAATTGGAGGAAATAAGGTTTATTTGATTTTATGGGAATAAACTTTTGAAACGGTGGAACTAAAGAATATATATCTACTTTTGACAGAGATTTATTTATGTTTGGTCGTTACTTGTGTTATAAAAATCATAAGCAAATCCCAGCCATAAGTAAATCCCAATCTTATATAGATCCCAATCATTAGTAAATTCCAGTCATAAGTAAATCACAATCATAAGTAAATACAAATCATAATTAAATCTCAATCATAAATAAATTTCAATCATACGTAAGTAAATACCAATCATAAGTAAATACCAAACATAACTAATACCAATCATAAGTAAATACCAATCATAAGTAAGTACCAATCATGAGTAAATACCGACCATAAGTAAATGGGATTTACTGAAGATTGCAATTTACTTATGATTTGGATTTAGTTAAGATTGGCTTTTATTAGTATTTTTTATAATGAAAGTTAATTTTTAATTTTTACACCCAAAATTATGCAAAATAATCTTTTTATACAGGAAATCCTTCTGCAAACTTTATTTTAATGAAAACAAAAAAAAATTCTACAAAATGTAAGTTTAAGTGCCAAAGATGGGACTAACAATCCAAACAAAAGCAATTGGCTGTTCTCACAAGGGAAATTGAAATTGTTTTGTTTGAAGAAACAAAGGGGTAGAGAGTTTGGGTTGGAATTGTCAGTCTGTCATTTCAAACAGTCAGGCCAGATTTGGATGTTAGATTGCAAATGAGTTTTCACAAGAGTGGCTAATAAAAATGTCTGAATTTCTGCCAAGAATCTGCCAAATGGTCAGTGAAGAGTGTTTTGATGAAGAGAAACTATGATGTTTAATCAGTCACATGACATACAGCTGATTGTGATTATATTAGGGATAATAACAAAAGTGACTTCTTCAACAAATTTGCTGGGCATATTGATGAAGATTACAGTAAAATTAATAGTGATAACTTATTAATTATTGTGTCTAAGAATGAAAAGAATTTTCAGCTTGTTTTAGTAGTAGTAGTAGTGATGATGATGATGATGATGTTGATGATGATGATGATGAAAACGTTCTGATAGACTCATTGAAGGGATTCCTGATAATCAATGGCCTTAAATAAAGACAAAAAATTGTACTCGCAAACACATCTCAGACATTACAAAGAGCTTTATCTATGTAAAATGTGTGTGATCTTAGTTTTTTTCACACAAATGATCTGAGAAAATATATAAAAATATCATGAAGCTATTTCTAAACTTAGGTCTCTAGTTGGGACTCAGAAGGAAATGTGTATGCAACAGAAATCAAAGGGAATAAGAAAAAATAATTTAAATATGTTGCATCCAAAATAGAGAACATATTCTTGATGTGATTTCATCTGAAACTGACTAAAAAAAAATCTCTCATTGTAAATTTATCTATATTAGAAATTTGCAATTATACATTGATAAATGAAAAATAATTTAAAAAAATACATATTTGTCTATGTTACTTGAAAAAATATGAATAAAGTTAGATCATTATATCTCAACTTACTGGAGTCGTAGAAAGTGTAGTCCTGGGTATGATGATAAATGACATCCACCAACAAGGCCTCTGATTGGGAGATTGGAGCTTTTGAGGTGTGTGGAACCACCTCTTAAATGCTGTTGTTCCCAGGTCCTCCCTGACCCCTGGTGGTAGCACCTGTTAGGGTCCCAGCTATGGGCAAACAGTGAACTCTCAAACAAAAACAAAACATTATGAAAGTATGAAAATACGTTTTTATAGTAAAAATACCAATATATTTTAATTGAAGCCATAAAATTGTATTCAAATTACTAAGATTTCAGCATTAAATAATGAATAACGGTGATATACTGCTAAACAAAATCAATCAACCAATCAATTTGTAGAAAGTGTGTAAGCAGTGAAGGAGTGTTTTGCAACCATTTACTAAAACTATGCAAGTTTCAAGAACTGATTCTTAAATTTCTTTGCCTTTTATATTCACCAACAAAATGTTTAGCAATAAAATTTGTCAAAGAGGTTGCTTCCTGGTAATAATGGCTTGGGACAATGATCTAAGCATGTAGCATATTTGGGAAGTGCTTGAAAGTCATACCACAGGTTGTGAGTAAAATTGGATAGATGAAACTCTTTGGAAGTTGTTGATGGTTGGATTAGTACAAAGTCACAATTTATTGTTACAAAGGATTGAAGAGTACTAGTATTGCTCTGATTCTGTCAGATTTTGCATTCTCTCCTAGAAACTGTGGCTGCCACCAGCAGACCACCAATGGGCCTCTAGTGATCTGTCAATGGTAACATTGCTGAGACAAATGCACTGGTGGCTTGACAACAGGCCACCAGCAGCAAACACTAGTGGCTTGCTAGCCACTGGCAGATAGGTGGCTTTAGTATATCTTCTTTTATGCGCTGTGTCCCTTCAGGACGTAGGCGATCATGGGTTTCTATATATTCCTGTTCCTTGTAGCTTTTAATAAGTTTTGTGTTTTTATTAATCCTCACAAACCCTGTTCTGCCATCCATTTGCTCAAGCCTATCAACTATGTTACACACTGCTTTTCTCTGTCTGTCTTGCCCTCAATCTGTACTGTGACTATCAGATTTTTCAAGCCCTCCTTCTTTTTGACGTGCTCCCAAAATTTCAACTGCCTCTTCCTGATGTTAAGTATAAGTTTCCTCTTTGTTTCCATTCTCTCCAAAACCATGTTGTTGCTCACATGTTCAGCCTATGTTATCCTCAGCATCTTCCTGTAGAACCACATTACTGTTGCTTTAAGTTTCTTCTTCATCTTTGAGGAGATTGTCCAGTATTCACTGCCATATAGGAAGAGAGATAGCATGTAAAAGTTTAGTACTCTGTTCTTTGTTTCTAACAAAATTTTTCTGTCTCTTAATACTCTGCTTAGCTTTTGGGATACACCTTTGTCATCCAGAATATGTCTTCAGATTCGTACTTAATAATACTATATACTATTATTTTACACTATTTACATTATTCAGACTATTGTGCAAATATTTGTCGCCATATTTATTACAATGTTTCGGCCGTTGTATACTCCCACCATCTTCAGGTGGTTGGAATGTCAAACTGAACACTTTATTTTATTTTATATTTCCACGTGCCATATCTAATGGATGTCAGTTATCAGTTATCTCCTGTTAATTCCCCTCTCCAAGTTCTCCACCACCTTAACCAGGTATTGAACTCATATATGGATCTAATGCCTTTATCCACTGTGCCATGTGTCCTTGAGGACATCTGTGAATGAATTTCTGGGTATTATAAACCTAATCTATCATTTTTTACCAGTGCTCATATTGCACTTTTTGCTATTATCATTTCATATTTTCACCAGAGCTCATATTCCAATTCTTGTTGTTATTA
>CAHIKZ030000111.1:92500-167500 GCA_903632075.3 Acanthosepion pharaonis
ACTGATACAAGTCCTACTTAACCCATAGTTGTGGGGAGAAGAAATGAATTCATAACTTTTGCAAGGTTATTTGTGTGTAAGTTAATATAACAAACCTGACTGGAATTGGAACTTGGTTCTCTGATTTACAATTCTGAGCTGTTATCCATTACACCAATCACATATCCAAGCTTCAAGCACCTGCTTTTGCCAAGGGGTCAGCCATCTAGGTATTGTAGATATTTCATTGGAAATTTGTTGCTTCAAAACAGTAATTTGACTTTGCTAACCAGACCCTTCCGCTTTAGCTAAATTATATAGCATGTCAGGCCAAACGACGGTTCCGTGTATGATACAGGTTCGATTCCTGTTAGAGGACACATATATTTTATGAAATTTCTTGAACATTCAGGCTGGTAAATGTAGTTAATACTGTTTATTATAAACAGAGCATTTACTTAAATATTTGTATCTATAAAATAAATTATAAACAAAATATATATATATATATATATATATATATATATATATATACATATATGTGATATATATATATATATATATATATATATATATATATATATATATATATATATCAGCATATATATTCTTCTGTTTTTATGTGCCATGTCCCTTCAGGACGTGGGTAAACAACTTTCTATCCTTTGTAGCCTTAAGTAATGTTTCTTTACCATTCCTCTCAGTCCTTGTTCTGTCATCAATTTACACATCCTTGTTAGATAGGTTGCTCTCTGTTTGCCCCTGTCTCGATGCCTTCAGTATGTCCTGCGAATGTTAAATTCTTTAAGTCATCCTCCCTCATTATGTGTCATGAACAAATCAGTTCCTTGTACTGCTTGAGTAAATACCTGATTTCTCATATTATCCACTAACTTTATAAGAGCATGATCAGGCTGATAATGCAATATGGTTGTCCTATTTGAGCAGGAACTACCTAGTCCTCACTTTCCAGTCTTGATAGAGTTCAAAAGTGTTTTTGTGGGTGACAAATTATTTTCCATCATTCAACATCTCTCTCACAGGTCACATGTGGTGAGTCTCTCACTGTTCTATTGCTATTTCCATGGAAATTGTTCAGATAAACTACATTCCTGGGTTCTAAGAGGTCTAAACTTCATGGCTAGTACCTGCCATGCCACTTACATTATAACAAACCACACACATTCCCTCCATATTCCATTGGTGAGAAGTAAGTTCCACTCGAGCAGCTTCTTCCCTTAAACCTTTTCTCAGTGGAACAGTCTCCCAAGAGAATATTTCCCTGATCACTACAATCATAACCTGTTTATGTCTAGAGTTAAATATTATCTTCCCCTCTTATCCATATAAACTACCGCTTAATATAATCCTCTAACTTGAGTACGCGCCCCCAGGCCTTGTACAGTATGAACCTTACTGTAAAAAATAAAAAAAATTCTGTTTTCTTTTCTTTCTTTTTATGTGCCAAGTCCTTTCAGGATGTAGGCGATCATGGCTCTCCATCTACCTCTATCCCTTGCAGCTCTCAACAAGTTCCTTCCATCTGCTTCCTCCTCCAGACCGCGTTCTATCATCCACTTGCTAAAGTTTGCCATCCACTTGCTAAAGTTTGTCATGCATTTTTTCCTTGTCTCTCTTTCCCTCTATTCGCCCCATGAGTATCAGATTCTTCAGGCCCTCCTTCCTCATTATGCGTCCCAGAAATTTCAGCTCCCTCTTCCTGATGTTAAGTATAAGCCTTCTCCTTGTCTGCATCCTCTCTAAGACCTCATCATTGCTCACATGTTCGGTCCATGATATCCTTAACATCCTTCTGTAGAACCACATCTCTGTCACTTCAAGTCTCTTCTTCATCTTTGAGGAAACTGTCTAACATCTGCTGCCGTAAAGAAGGACAGATGTCACATAACAGTTCAGTATTCTTTTCTTTGTTAGCAAAGAAATCCTCCTGTCTCACAGTACTCCGCCCAGCTTTTGGAATGCATCCTTGGCCATCCCAATACACCTATGGATCTCAGTGTTATATTTTTATATGATGTAACTTCAGCTGTTACAAGTATTTCCAAGACTATACACCTTTCTGGAGCCAAACCACAAAGCTTAAACATGTTCTGTTTACTAGCAGTGGTGGATGGTAGTGAGGATCATTTATTGTACATGACTGACAGTAGTGATGACTCTGCAGATGATAGTTTACATCTTTTACATGAAACCAGTAGTGATGAATTCTTGTGATTTGAGGATGAATAAAATTTTTTTGATTGTTTTATATTTTTACATGCATATTTTTCATTCATTTTTATGAAAATAAAACCACCCACAGACAATGAAAGATGTATAGTATACTTACTAACTTCAAACTAGTATGTCATTGCCATACAAAGAAAATTAGACAAGTGATTAATGTAAACAATACGTGGCGCCAGTATGTGAGAGATGCATGGTGAATGTGTTGTTGTATGAGAATTACTTTTTTTTCTTAGAAATTTCTTTCCAATATTAGGGTGCGTCTTCCAAGCCACAGTATTCTTGTAAGCTGGAAAATATGGTAATTATATTTTAGTAGAAAGGATCTAAAAAGATATATAATAATAAGATTATATATGTTTGCTTATCACCTGTTTTATATTCCTCCATGATCTTTTGAAGAAGAATAGTGGTTTATCTTTTGTTTCCTGTTTAACAGTGAGTTTCAGGCTCCTTCTAAAGTCTACTTCAACTCTATGCTACTAATGTCACCAATTGAACTCTGAAATTGTAGTTACTAATTATTTATTTACTTTTTTTTTTTCTCAATAGGGATAGATAGGTCCACCTATCATCCAGTTTATACTCCACACTGGTCATTTGAACACTGATAGTAGTTTATCCCTTGCCAGAATATATGGTATTTGAAAAGTTTCCAAGGATCAGTACTCCTTACTACATTAGGATAGTATTTCAAAGTAAGTCAACTCTTCAGAGATCAAGAACTCTGCGTATTCTATACCATGAATTTGTGGCAAGGAATGCAAGTGAGAAAGCAACTGTTACCTAAAATTAAGGGCATAGGATCATCAAAGGCTGTAGTTCAGAAAAAAGACATTGAAGAAATCAGGCTGATCATATATGGAGGGATAAATGTGGTCATCGACTCTTGTGGAATTAATCCAAGAGAAAACAGAACTCCACTAGAAGATTGGATGATTGAAAGAATCAGTGCACATGTTACACACTGACAATCTCCTCAGTAGGCCTAGCATAGAGATGTATACTATCTGGAAGCCCATGATTATGAAAGAATGAACACTCAAGAAATTCAAAGGATACTCATACAGTCTACCACCTGAGTAATGACAAACATAGATTCCACTACATAAGTACAGGCATGAGCCTTAAAACTCTAAACTTACACTACTGTCCAATAAACAAAGAGCCACATGGATTAAATTATTGGTTAAAACATATCTGGTTCCCTGGTTGTAATGAGATCAACCCCTGGGTGGAGTAGTGCTGGAAAGTGTGTAAATGGGGAAGCAACCCAGAGGTGATAAGACAGGTGAGTATTAACAGATATGAAATGCCCCACCCCAACCCCAAACATGGAAAGGGAAATAAGAATAATCTACCACCATGATGTGAATTACAGGTTTGGCTTGAAATTCAAAGGTGACCAAGTACAAAGATGCCTGAAAAAGACTGGATCCACTGAAACAGTGTGAATATAACAGATAAAGTGAACATGATGATCTGAATAGCAAAACAATACAGAGTGTGGCAGAAATACTGCCCACAAATACCTCACAGAAATACCTCCCACCGAATGGTAAGATATTAATTGGAGGAAGACACCATTGCCACTAATATCTTACCATTATATGGGTGGTGTTTCTTGGAGGTATTTCTGCCACACCCTGTATTAGATTAAAACCATTTTCTGTCAGCAGCACAGAATAAATTGTTCAATGACCATTTGAGAATTTAAGTTGTTGCAAGAAGTTATAACCATACACGCAAGCCACCAATTTGCCACTGGATAGCATGTCACTAACGTTTACTGCTGGTGGCTCACTGTCAAACCACCAGCGTGTTCCTTTCAGCAATGTTACCATTGGTAGACTACAAGAGGCCCACCAGTGGTTGCCACCAGAGGATCACTGGCATTGCCACCAGCAGGCCACTAGCGTGTACATAGATGTTTCAGTTGCAAAAGAAGTCAATAAAAGTAAAAATCTAATCAGAAAGAATCTTGCCAGTAGAAATGGGGAAGCAAATAAAAATGATAAATATTAAGTATTTAAGTATGGAATGAGAATGATCTATCCAAAGCAATGTGGCATGAGAATGATCTATCCTAAGCAGAATTTCTTCAGCAATATAGAATAAGAGTTTATATATCCTATGCAGAATGAGAAAAATTACCTATTGACTGAATAAAGGACTCAATTCAAAATATCAAGCCAGTTACTATGTGCAATGAGTGACAAAATGAATGATGTCTAAAATATTTGCAAAAACATTGTCAATTGAACAATCAGTAGGAGTTTTTTTTGTAATACTATTCATCCAGTAAAAATATCAAGAGCCACTCAAGGTAGTAGGCTACTTAATGAAAGTTGTTGTAGAAAAAGAAAGGAAGAGATTTATAATACAATGTTATATAGGATAGATAACAGGTAACCCTAGACTTGAAGAGGTTCCAATTGTAGTGATCATGGAATCATTATTTTGAGAGTCTGTCCCACAATGCAACTGTTTTAGGGAAGAAGCTGAGCAGAACTTCCTCCTTAGAAATGGAATACAAAGGGAATGGGTACAAGTGGACTCTGTAAACATGGCATGATAGACTCTAGTTACAAATGCCTCAACTGATGGTACTTGTCTAAATACAAAGGCATATAAAAAAAGTAATTCAAATTTTTAAAAGGTCTAACTCAGTAGGAATAAAACTGCACTTAATTATTACAAACGATAACAATGTGTATTGACCTATGGTTACTCTTTTGTATTGAAAGACATGACTTACCTCAGAAATCGAAACAAGTGTGAAGTGATGACAAAAAAGAAATATGGCTGCTATTGAAGACACAATTTATGTGCACCTATCTCGTCCAAAACGAAACGATATTTGCACACATACAAATTTTGGCCGTCTTGGAATTGCATAAAAAGCGGGGTGCCAGCAGCACCAAAAAATAGAAGTCATTCGACGGACTGCGTGTGTTAGAGTTGGATGTATGGATTGACAGACAGACAGACAGACAAAGAGGAAGTTGAAGTAAGTGCAACTGAGTTGGTGTCTGTTTCAGAACTGCTCAGAGTAACGGCCGAGATAGGGAACCACGCAATCCATTTCCTTGAGGCAATTGAAGAAGAAGAAAAAAAAACAGCTGGCCTGTCGGCGAGCATCGCACTGCACTTTTTGACCCCCCCCCCATCATCATTTATTTTTTCGTACATCTTTTACTGCTTTAGAAAATATAATGTGACTATTGCCACTTTTTGCAGTCAGTATCAACTCCCCAAAAATGATCAAAAAAAGCGATAAATATACTTCGAAACTTTCTTCAGTAAAGATATTCTGAAGAACTGCTAACAAACTTTGTATCTTACTGAGAAGATAAACACTCCTAGGCTGGAAATCATTTCATCTATATATGCAATTGCCTGCATAAAAAAAAAATTTCAAGTAAACAACTGGTTTATAAAAACAAAAGAGAAAATAGTACAGTACATTATTTCTTTTTTACTTGGTATTTTATTGACTACTAGTCTTACTCTGTACTTTTGTCTTCTTCTCTTAAATCATAAGCAGGGCATTAGTTTTCCACTTGCTCCACTTTTAGCTCACTGGCCTGGCTTTGTGCGTGTCTGTTGACCTGGCGATAGGATGTTTCTGCAAGACTGATGCAGACGCCTGTCCCTCAGGCAGTTTTATTGTCTCAATTAAGACATGAAAGGAAAAGTACAAGACAGGATATTTCCACCTTAATGCTGCTCTTAGCCCTCTTACTTATCAACAACACTGGATCAGCCATTAACCTATATATATATATATATATATATATATATGATAGACACAGTTTAATATATTTGTGTGGGTTTGTGTATGCATGTGTGAGGGTGTTGAAGCAGGAAAGAGAAAAGAAGCAAAAAGGCTGAAAGATGGAAAAGTGAGGCAAAAAAAGCATATTCATATTTGTGAAACAAGAGTGTGACAGGCAAAGAAACATAATTTACCTCCCCTTTCTCTCTCTTTATCCTTCTCTCTCTCTCTTTCATATATATGTGTGTGTGTGTGCATGTGCATGTGTGTGTATGTGTGTGTTTGTGTGTTTAAAATAGGATATAGAATCCTGACAAAGTTCTTAAGAAATTTTGCAAACAGAAAATATTTAATTGAAAATAGACATGATTATATGTTTCACCATTCTAGGCTTCAGCAGATTCAAAAATGACAGAATATCTATATTTATATATTTTTATATACCATACCTATGAACACTGATGGCTATGTCTCAATCCTCATAAATATGTTAGGGACTATTGTAAGTGGGGGTAATATGCTGTCTAAGTAATCCACCACTAGTAGTGGTTTACCGACTTCATGACACTGGTGAGTATTGTATTTTGTTGATGTTATAAAGATAACATTTCATTTCCAAACACTGTTTTGGTTATTCTTCATTCATTATGTATGTTTTTCTAGGTTACAACATATATATATATATATATATATATATATATATATATATATATATATATATATATGTAGTAAAAGTAATAAATCTGTTGGTATATAATCCAAGTGGATCCTAGTAATATAGAATATTAAAACTGATTCACAAAAAGAGCTCAATATATTTATTATTACAGAGCCAAAATTGAAACACAATAAAATACAAAATCACCTTATATATATATATATATATATATATATATATATATATATATACAAGTCATGCACCATAGGGATAATATATTAAAGTATAATTATTCATGAAAAATTTATTTATTAGTCATTTAATTGTTATATGTGATGTTCAAAATGTCCTCTTTCTTTTTTAAAACACATTTCAATTCTGTGCCTTCATTAACATATTGGAAAGATTCCTCTGTCATTTTACTGCATCCATATTTCTCTCTTTAAGTACCTCAATATGTTTTATAAACAACTGACTTAAAATGGACTCACAGAAAAAAAAATGGCTGTGATGTCTGGTGACCTCAGTGGCCACTCAGCAGGACCTCTTCCACCATTAACCCATATAGTGCATGATTTTTGTTCCCTCCAAAAATATTGGAACGGCAAGACCAATTCATTTGTTTTTGCTGTTCACTGAAGACATTTGGGTTTAAGATCAAAAGCTGAATAAGAGACAAGTGTTTCAGAATTTCAGCTTTTACAAGTTTGCATTCTGTTTGAGTTCACCACATTCACTTTTGTACAAATACCCTTGGAAAAGGTATAAATCTATTTCTTCTCCTCCCATCTATGGGTTAAATGGCAGGGCTTACCGGGTACTTTAGTCATGTTTGGCAACCAGTTTGGAGAAGGACAACTACATTTAAAACTCAGCCACTTGATGCTGTACAGTGAGGATTGGACATGGCGTATAATGCCTGAAAAACAAAAACATGATAGATTTTAACAACTCTAGATGATCCTGTTGCGGGATGTACATGGAGTGAAATATATCAGAAGGCAAAATTAAGTAAGATGCAGGTTATGCATGTCTATAGCATGCATATCCCACAAAATATTGGTTATACAAACAAGTTAAGAACAAATTGCATGGCAAGAAACTACTAAATACTGTTGTTAAAGATTTAACATTAAAGAAATGTTTATATCAGCAATAAAATATACATGTAATGACAATTACAATGTTTGCTGTTGTGATAATTAAGACAATGTCATAAGGAATGTTTGTGCAGGAATGTTGTTAAGAAATGTTGGTACCTTTTGATTGTTAAGAAATTTAAAATAATTAGGTTTCTGCAAAGAAAAAGAAATTATATGTGTTCGTTCATTTATCAGTGTATGTACCTGTATAATTTACAAGTAAGAATAAATTTTATCAAGATTTGCTTGCCTTTGTCTGTGTAGGCTAAGTTGGTGGAATATACAATTACTTTTTAGTAACTGTAGATGTTGGTTAACACGGGGACAACGGTTGATGAATGTTTGTCAAGATTTCAATGTGGTATGTGAGTCAGTGAATTGTTATGGGTGGAGTTTAGAAGCATCTCGTTGAACTCCAGTGGCTGACTGTCTGAATTGAGTCAGCTGCAGTTAATTTATAGGTTTTTTGTGTAGCGAAATCAGCTCAAAAGAAATAGGATTCATTTGGAATTTTGCTACACTGGTGTTTATTAACCAATAAAAAGATTGGATTTGCAAAAACGAGATGATGATTGTTTAAAGGCTTTTCAGAGAAGTATATATTTTTCTGAAAAGGGTTAAAGGCCAATGTGGAAGATTCCACAATCGGGGAGAGGTTATCCAGAATGCTGATGACACCAAAAGGTCTGGGCCCAAGTAAATTGTCATCCATCTATCTATCTATCTATCTATCTATCTATCTATCTATCTATCTATCTATCTGTTACTTTTCATTTTGTTTATTTATCTACAATGTAGTAACTGAAGACCTTCTCAACCGAAATCTAATGTTCAGTCATCTGGTCAGATTTTAGGAAGTAGACTGGGATGAGAACTTTCCAACACCCCTTGTATCTGACTATCTCTTTATATCATTTTCATCCTATCTATCTATCTATCTATCTATCTATCTATCTGAATACTTTGTTGGCCAAAATCTTAAGGCGAGCGAAAATAAAGAAAAAAATATACATTTTTCATTGTCAGACTCAACCACTACTTCGTATAAATTTCAAAATTTGAAAATAAGAAAAGGAAAAAATAAAAATAAGAATTGTTTTAGCATTTAACAAGGAAAATTGGAGTTGTGGGAAATCAAGATTTTTTCCATCAGTGTATCTGTATGTGTGATCTTAGCATTTACTCATATTTTGAATGTGACACACTTATGTGATGACAAGCAGACACAAGCTAAATGTGTTTTGGATGGGGTCTGGTAAGTTTGTGTGCATGTTTAAACGGGTTCTAATAGAGCTGTGGTCAGATAGGCGTAACGTTAGGCATCTGGATAGGCATGTAGTCGTGTGACCAATGTAATTATTTATGAATTTGGTTTGATCAAGAACACATTCTAGTAGAAAATACAAGCACAATAAAAAAGATTAAAAATAATGGAAGCCTTAATAATAAAAAAGAAAAAGCCAACATTTAATAATATTAACTATGAACATGGCCACAATGTGCTGACTGTGTTCTGAAAATAAAACATCCCTATAACTCTAGACACATACGCACAACCCATACACCCAAAATTTATATTGATATTAACGTAAGAGAGTGAAGTTAAGTTGGGAATATAGAGAAGAGATAGAGGCGCCCTAGACTTGAAGAGGTTCATAATATAGTATCCAGGGAAGCATCTATGTGGGAGTTTGTTCCATAAAGAAGCAGTTATTGGGAAGAAGCTGAGTGGAACTTCCGTTTTACCAATGGATTACATAAAGAATGAGGGTGATTGAACCTTGAGGATGTCTTGGCCTTCAAAGTTCTGAACTGATGGAACTAAAGAAAGAAAAATAGTCTGAAGGGCAATAAAATGCTGTTACTCTAAGTTGGTGTCTTTGATGAAGAAGTGGATGATTTTCAGACAGACCACATATAACTAATGAAATCAAAATTATTCTATTATTTTATGGCCACAGGGGTCAAAATTATGAACTAGGAAATCAATTATGATAGAATGATGGTAAACAAAATGTTCTTGCAGGCTAGTTCTAACTCGGTAACCATAGACTTATGCCACACTGAGTTGAATATAGTAATAACTAGTGAGGCACATACTGTGGTATGATGATTAATTCCTTACTAAAGAAAGTTTCATCTTCACTATATGGCCCACTACTTTGGCCTTATGCCAGACTATGTAAAGTTAGTAAATGAACAGAAAGGTTAACTAGAGGAACTTATGATAATGGAGTGATGATTAAAAAGACTTATTCACTAGAGGGTGATCTCAGACTATGTAAAGTTAGTAAATGAACAGAAAAGGTTAACTAGAGGAACTTATGATAATGGGTGATGATTAAAAGCTGATCTCACAGACTTATTCACTAGAGGAGTGAATCCTTATTGGGTGTTCCTTTGTGATGGCCTTATGCCAGACTATGTAAAGTTAGTAAATGAACAGAAAGGTTAACTAGAGGAACTTATGATAATGGAGTGATGATTAAAAAGCTGATCTCACAGACTTATTCACTAGAGGAGTGAATCCTTATTAGGTGTTCCTTTGTGATGGCCTTATGCCAGACTATGTAAAGTTAGTAAATGAACAGAAAGGTGAACTAGAGGAACTTATGATAATGGAGTGATGATTAAAAAGCTGATCTCACAGACTTATTCACTAGAGGAGTGAATCCTTATTGGGTGTTCCTTTGTGATGGCCTTATGCCAGACTATGTAAAGTTTGTAAGTGACCAAACTGATGAACTAGAATTTATCTTTAATACAGTAAGAGAAATGCCTGAAACGTCTTTTTAAAGTGAATGTGATTTTTTGCTATTTAAAACTAGTTTTTGATAAATTCGTGACACTTCTGTTTGTGTCTTAAGATTGCCATTGCAATTTGGGCAATGTTGAAAACTGCAAAAATAAAAGAAAATGTAGAAAAATGATGGCTATACACTTTGTCTCTCATATTACACGGGACATTGGCTACTTTGAAAACTTTGTCTGCATCTAATAAATATTGGATCAAAGAAACTTCAAAGTTATGATGTTATCTATCACAGAGCAGTCTGGATTCTTTTGTTTCTCTATCATTTCAGTCTGATGATAGCAATCCTTACATTCATCTATTGATCTATCGATCTGTCTGTCACCCTCTTTGTTTATCTCACTAATAGTTTCAACCTCTCTATCTCACTCTTTCTTTTTTATTCTTTTCACCTACTTTTTCCATCTCATACCACACCTTTTCCTTTTGCTTTTTTTCCTCTCTCACTCTATTTCTCATTTCTCACTCTTTTGCTTTTTCATTTTATTCCACTCAAACACTTTTTCACCTCTCTCGCTCTTTTTCTCCTTTCTCATTCTTTTCTCCTCTCTCACCTTTTTTCTCCTCTCTCACCCTTTTGCTCATCTCTCACTCTTTTTCTCATCTCTCATTCTTTTCTCCTCTCTCACTCTTTTTCAACTCTCTCACTCTTTTTCTCCTGTCTCATTCTTTTCTCCTCTCTCGCTCTTTTTCTCCTCTCTCACTCTTTTTCTCATCTCTTACTCTTTTTCTCCTCTCTCATTCTTTTCTCCTCTCTCACTCTTTTTCTCCTCTCTCACTCTTTTTCTCCTCTCTCATTCTTTTCTCCTCTCTCACTCTTTTTCTCCTCTCTCACTCTTTTTCTCATCTTTTACTCTTTTTCTCCTCTCTCATTCTTTTCTCCTCTCTCACTCTTTTTCACCTCTCTCACTCTTTTTCTCCTTTCTCATTCTTTTCTCCTCTCTCGCTCTTTTTCTCCTCTCTCACCCTTTTGCTCATCTCTCACTCTTTTTCTCATCTCTCATTCTTTTCTCCTCTCTCACTCTTTTTCTCCTCTCTCATTCTTTTCTCCTCTCTCACTCTTTTTCTCCTCTCTCACCCTTTTGCTCATCTCTCACTCTTTTTCTCATCTCTCATTCTTTTCTCCTCTCTCTCTCGCTCTTTTTCTCCTCTCTCATTCTTTTCTCCTCTCTCATTCTTTTCTCCTCTCTCCTTTTGCTCATCTCTCACTCTTTTTCTCCTCTCTCATTCTTTTTCTCTTCTCCTCTTTTCTCTCTCTCCCCTTTTCTCCTCTCTCACCCTTTTCTCCTCTCTCCTCTTTTTCTCATCTCTCCCCTTTTCTCCTCTCTCTTCTTTTTCCTCTCTCTCTCTTTTCTCATCTCTCCTCTTTTCTCCTCTCTCCTCTTTCTCTCTCTCTCTCTTTTCTCCTCTCTCATTCTTTTCTCTCTCTCTCTTTTTCTCCTCTCTCTTTCTTTTCTCATCTCTCTCTTTTTCTCATCTCTCCTCTTTCTCTCTCTCTCATTTTTCTCTCTCTATCCTCTTTTCTCCTCTCTCATTCTTTTCTCCTCTCTCTCTTTCTTTTCTCTCTCTCTCCTTTTTCCTCTCTCCTCTTTTCTCTCTCTCATTCTTTTCTCCTCATCACTCTTTTCTCTCTCCTTTTTCTCCTCTCTCATTTTTTTCTCTCCTCTTTCTCATCTCTTTCTCATTTCTCTCTCTCTTTTCTCTCTCTCATTCTTTTCTCCTTTCTCCTCTTTTCTCCTCTCTTCTCATTTTCTCATCTCTCCTCTTTTTTCTCCTCTCATCTCTTTTCTCCTTTCTCCTCTTTTTCCTCTCTCCTCTTTTCTCCTCTCTCCTCTTTTCATCTCTCCTCTTTTTTCTCATCTCTCTTCTCTTCTCCTCTTTTCTCCTCTCATTCTTTTCTCCTCTCTCCTCTTTTCTCCTCTCTCCCTTTTTCTCATCTCTCCTCTTTTCTCATCTCTTCTTTTCTCATCTCTCATCTCTTTTCTCCTTTCTTTTCTCTCTCTCTCTTCTTCTTCTCTCTCTCTTTTTTTTCCCTCTCTCACTCTTTTTCTCATCTCTCTTTCTTTTTCTCTCTCACTTTCTTTCTCTCTCTCATTCTTTTCTCCTCTCTCTCTTTCTTTTCTCTCTTTCTTTTCTTTTCTCTCTCTCTTTTCTCTCTCTCTTTTTTTCTCATCTCTTTTTCTTTTTCCTCTATTTTCTTTCTCCTCTCTCACTCTTTTTCTCCTCTCTCACCCTTTTTCTCATCTCTCCTCTTTTTTTTCTCTTTCATCATTTCTTTTTTCTCTTTTTCTCTTTTTCTCATTTTTTCTCTCTCCCTTTTCTCCTCTCTCTCTTTTTTTTCTCATTCTTTTCTCATCTTCTTTTTCTCTCTCTCTCTACTCTCTTTTTCTCCTCTCTTCTTTTTCTCTTTCTTATTTCTCTCATTCTTTTTCTCTCTCTTTCATTATTTTCTTTTCTCCTCTTTCTCCTTTCTCATTCTTTTCTCTCCTCTCTTTTTCTTTTCTCTCTTTTTCTCTCTCATTCTTTTCTCCTCTTTCATTATTTGTCTCATCTCTTTTCTCTTCTCATTCTTTTCTCATTCTTTTTCTCTTTTGTTGTCTCTTCTTTCCTCTCTCTCTTTTTCTTTTCTCTTCTTTTTCTTTCTCTCATTCTTTTTCTCTTCTCTTATTTTTCTCATTCTTTTACTCTTTTTCTTCTCTCATTCTTTTTCTCTTTTTCATTCTTTTCTCATCTCTCTTTTTTCTTCTCTCTCTCTTTTTCTTTTTTATTCTCTCATTCTTTTACTCTTTCTTTTTCTTTTTTCTCATTCTCTCATTCTTTTTCTCTTTCATTCATTTTCTCATTCTTTTTATTCTTTTTCATTCTTTTCTCTCTTTGTCTCCTTTTCTCCTTTTTATTTGTCTCATTCTTTTTCTCTTTCATTATTTCTCTCATCTCTTTTTCTCTTTCTTTTCTCCTCTCATTCTTTTCTCCTCTTTCATTATTTGTCTCATTCTTTTTTCTCTTTCTTATTTCTCTCATTCTTTTTCCTCTCTCTCATTCTTTTCTCTCTCTCATTCTTTTTCTCTTCTCTTTTTTCTCATTCTTTTTCTCTCATTCTTTTTTCTCATTATTTTCTTTTTTTCTCTTTCTCTTTTCTCTCTTTCTTTTTTCTCATTTCTCTCATTCTTTTTTTCTCTCTCTTATTTTCTCATCTCTCCTCTTTCTTCATTTTCTCATTCTTTTTCTCTTTTTCTTTTTCTTTTTTTTTTTATTTGTCTCTCTTTTTTTACCTCTTTCTCTTTTGTCTCATTCTTTTTTCTCTTTCATTCTTTGTCTCTTTCTTTTTCTCTTTCTCTTTATTTGTCTCATTTTTTTTCTCTTTCTTATTTGTCTCATTCTTTTTTTCTTTTCTCATTTGTCTTTTCTCCTCTCATTCATTTTTTTTCTTTTCTCTTCATTATTTTTCTCATCTTTTCACTCTTTTTCTTTGTCTCATTCTTTTTTCTCTTTCTGTATTTTTCTCATTCTTTTCTCTTTTTCTGTATTCTCTTCTCTCATTATTTTTTCTTTTTCTCTTGTATTATTTGTCTCATCTTTTTTCTCTTTCTGTATTTGTTCTCTTTCTTTTCTCTTTCTTTATTTGTCTCATTCTTTTTTCTCTTTCTCCTCTCATTTTTTTCTTTTCTCTTTTATTTGTCTCATTTCTTTTCTCTTTCATTATTTGTCTCATTCTTTTCTCTTTCATTATTTTCTCCTCATTCTTTTTCTCTTTTCATTATTTGTCTCATTCTTTTTCTCTTTCATTATTTGTCTCATTCTTTTTCTTTCATTATTTTCTCATTCTTTGTCTCTTTCATTTCTTTTTTCTTTTTCATTATTTGTCTCATTTTTTTTCCTCTTTCATTATTTGTCTCATTCTTTTTCTCTTTCATCTTATCTTTTCTTTTCTCTTTCTTTTTTGTCTCTTTCTTTTTTTCTTTCTCTTTTTCTCTTTTTTATTTCTCTCATTCTTTTTTCTTTCTTTATTTGTCTCTCATTCTTTTCTCTTTCATTATTTCTCTCATTCTTTTTCTTTTTCATTATTTGTCTCTCATTCTTTTTCTTTTCATTATTTTGTCTCATTTTTTTCTCTTTCTTATTTTCTTTCATTCTTTTTCTCTTTCATTATTTGTCTCATTCTTTTTCTCTTTCTTTTTTCTCATTCTTTTCTCTTTCATTATTTGTCTCATTTTTTTCTCTTTCTTTCTACTCTTTTTTCTCATTCTTTTTTTCTTTTTGTCTCATTTTTCCTCCTCTTTTTCTCTTTTTTCTTTCTTTTCATTATTTTTCATCCTTTTCTCTTTTCTCATTTCATTCTTTTTTCTCTTTTCTCTTTTCTCTCTTTCATTATTTGTCTCATTCTTTTTCTCTTTCATTATTTGTCTCATTCTTTTTCTCTTTCTTCATTTGTCTCATTCTTTTTCTCTTTCTGTATTTGTCTCATTCTTTTTCTCTTTCATTATTTGTCTCATTCTTTTCTCTTTCATTATTTTCTCATTCTTTTCTTTTCTCATTATTTGTCTCATTTTTCTCTTTCTCATTTGTTTTCTTTTCTCTTTCTTTATTTTCTCATCTCTTTTTTTCCTCTTTCATTATTTGTCTCATTCTTTTTCTCTTTCATTATTTGTCTCATTCTTTTTTCTCTTTCATTATTTCTTTTCTTTTTCTCTTTCATTTCTCTTTCTTTTTTCCATTATTTTTTCTCATTCTTTTCTCTTTTCATTATTTGTCTCATTCTTTTCTCTCTCTTTCATTATTTTCTCATTCTTTTCTCTTTCATTATTTGTCTCATTCTTTTTTCTTTTCTTTCATTATTTTTCTCATTCTTTTTTCTCTTTCTCTCATTCTTTTTCTTTTTCTCTTTCTTTATTTGTCTCATTCTTTTCTCTTTTCATTATTTGTCTCATTCTTTTTTTTCTTTTCATTATTTGTCTCATTCTTTTCTCTTTCATTCTTTTCTCATTCATTTTTTCTCTTTCTCTTATTTGTCTCATTCTTTTTTCTCTTTCTGTATTTGTCTCATTCTTTTTCTCTTTCTTTATTTGTCATTCTCATTCTTTTTTTTCTCTTTCATTATTTGTCTCATTCTTTTTCTCTTTTCTTTTCTCTCTTTTCTTTTCATTATTTCTCTCATTTTTTTTCTCTTTCTTTTTTCTTTTCTTTTTTTCTCTTTTCTTTTTTCTTTCATTTGTCTCATTCTTTTTCTCTTTCATTATTTGTCTCATTCTTTTTCTCTTTCTGTATTTGTCTCATTCTTTTTCTCTTTCATTATTTCTCTCTTTTCTCTTTTCTTCTTCTTTTCTCTTTCATTATTTTTCATTCTTTTCTCTTTTCTTTATTTGTCTCATTCTTTTTCTCTTTCATTATTTGTCTCATTTTTTTCTTTTCATTATTTGTCTCATTCTTTTTCTCTTTCATTATTTGTCTCATTTTTTCTCTTTTTCATTATTTGTCTCATTCTTTTTTCTTTTCATTCATTTTTCTTCTTTTTCTCTTATTTGTCTCCATCTTTTTCCTCTCTTTCTTTATTTGTCTCATTCTTTTTCTCTTTCTTCATTTGTTTCATTATTTGTCTCATTCTTTTTCTCTTTCTGTATTTGTCTCATTCTTTTTCTCTTTCATTATTTGTCTCATTCTTTTTCTCTTTCATTATTTGTCTCATTCTTTTTCTCTTTCTGTATTTGTCTCATTCTTTTTCTCTTTCTTCATTTGTCTCATTCTTTTTCTCTTTCTTCATTTGTTTCATTATTTGTCTCATTCTTTTTCTCTTTCATTATTTGTCTCATTCTTTTTCTCTTTCTTTATTTGTCTCATTCTTTTTCTCTTTCATTATTTGTCTCATTCTTTTTCTCTTTCTTTATTTGTCTCATTCTTTTTCTCTTTCATTATTTGTCTCATTCTTTTTCTTTCTCTCATTCTTTTCTCTCTTTCTTTATTTGTCTCATTTTTTTCTTTTTTTCTTTCTTTTTCTCTCTTATTTTCATTTTTTCTCTTTCATTATTTGTCTCATTCTTTTCTCTTTTCATTATTTGTCTCATTCTTTTTTCTCTTTCATTATTTGTCTCATTCTTTTTTCTCATTATTTTTTTCATTATTTTTCTCTTTCATTCTTTTCTCTCTTTTCTTTATTTGTCTCATTCTTTTCTCTTTCTCATTCTCATTCTTTTTCTTTCTGTTTTTCTCATTCTTTTCTCTTTCATTTTTTCCTCATTCTTTTCTCTTTCTTTTTTCTCATTCTTTTTCTTTATTTGTCTCATTCTTTTTCTTTTCTTTTCTCATTTGTCTCATTCTTTTCTTTTCTCTTTCTTATTTGTCTCATTTTTTCTCTTTTTATTTGTCTCATTCTTTTCTCTTTTTTATTTGTCTCATTCTTTTTCTCTTTTCTCATTTTTTTTATTTTCTTTTCTTCTTTTTCTCTTTTTTATTTGTCTCATTCTTTTTTTCTCTCTGTATTTGTCTCATTTTTTCTCTTTCAATTATTTGTCTCATTCTTTTCTCTTTCTTTTTTCTCTTTCTTTTCTTTTTCTCATTTCTTCTTTTCTCTTTCTGTATTTTTCTCATTCTTTTCTTTTTTCTCTTTCATTCTTTTCTCTTTTCTTTTTTCATTCTTTTTTCTTTCATTATTTGTCTCATTCTTTTCTCTTTCTGTATTTGTCTCATTCTTTTTCTCTTACATTATTTTTCTCTTTTTATTTGTCTCATTCTTTTTCTCTTTCATTATTTGTCTCATTCTTTTTCTCTTTCATTATTTGTCTCATTCTTTTCTTTTTTTCTTTCTCATTCTTTTTCTCTTTCTCATTTTCTCATTTTTCTCTTTCATTATTTGTCTCATTCTTTTTCTCTTTCATTATTTGTCTCATTCTTTTTTCTTTTTTCATTTGTCTCATTCTTTTTTTCTCTTTCATTATTTTTCTCATTCTTTTCTTTTTTCTTTTCATTCTTTTCTCTTTTTTTTTGTCTCATTTTTTTCTTTCTTTATTTGTCTCATTCTTTTTCTCTTTCATTTTCATTCTTTTCTCTTTCATTTTGTCTCTTCTTTTCTCTTTCTGTATTTGTCTCATTCTTTTTTTTTTCTTTATTTGTCTCTCATTCTTTTTCTCTTCATCATTTTTTCATTCTTTTTTCTTTCATTATTTGTCTCATTCTTTTTTTTCTCTTTCTGTATTTGTCTCATTCTTTTTCTCTTTCTTTATTTGTCTCATTCTTTTTCTTTCTTTATTTCTCTCATTCTTTTCTTTTTCTCTTTTTTTCTTTTTCTCTTTTCTTATTTGTCTCATTCTTTTTTTCTCTTTTTCTTATTTGTCTCATTCTTTTCTCTTTCTTTATTTTTCTCATTCTTTTTTTCTCTTCATTCATTTGTCTTTTTTTCTCTTTTTCTCTTTCTCATTCTTTTTCTTTTCATTATTTTTTTCTTTTCTTTCATTATTTGTCCATTCTTTTTCTTTTCTTTATTTGTCTCATTCTTTTTTTCTCTTTCATTATTTTCTCTCTTTTTCTCTTTCTTTTTTCATTTTTTCTTTCATTATTTTTCATTCTTTCATTATTTGTCTCATTCTTTTTCTTTTTCTTATTTGTCTCATTCTTTTTTCTCTTTCTGTATTTGTCTTTCTTTTTTTTCTCTTTCATTATTTGTCCTCATTCTTTTTCTCTTTCTGTATTTGTCTCCATTCTTTTTTTTCTTTTCATTTTTCTTTTTCTTTTTTCTTTTCTCTTTCATTATTTGTCTCATTCTTTTTCTCTTTCTTTCTTTATTTTTTCTCTTTCTTTTTTTCTCTCTTTCTTATTTGTCTCATTCTTTTTTCTCTTTCTGTATTTGTCTCATTTTTTTTTTTTTTCATTCATTTTTCATTTTTTCTCTTTCATTATTTGTCTCATTCTTTTTTCTTTCATTATTTGTCTCATTCTTTTTCTCTTTTTCTTATTTGTCTCATTCTTTCTTTTCTCTTTCTTTATTTGTCTCATTCTTTTTCTCTTTCTGTATTTTCTTTTCTTTTCTCTCATTTCTTTTTTTTTCTTTCATTATTTTTCATTCTTTTTCTTTTTCTCTCATTCTTTTTCTTTTTTGTATTTTTCTTTTTTTTTTCCAATTTGTTTCATTCTTTTTTTTTCATTATTTTTCTCTTTTTCTTATTTGTCTCATTTTGTCTTTTTCTCTTTCTGTATTTGTCTCATTCTTTTTATTCTTTCTTTCTTTTTGTCTCATTCTTTTTCTCTTTCTTTTATTTGTCTCATTCTTTTTCTCTTTCTGTATTTGTCTCATTCTTTTCTCTTTCTTATTTTTTCATTCTTTTTTCTCTCATTCTTTTCTCTTTTTTTTTTCATTCTTTTTCTCTTTTCTGTATTTGTCTTTCTTTTTATTTTTCTCATTCTTTTCTTTTTTTTTTCTCTTTTTTTATTTCTCTCATTCTTTTTTCTTTTCTTTTATTTTTTCTTTCTTTTCTTTTTCTTTTCATTATTTGTCTCATTCTTTTTTCTCTTTCTCTTATTTGTCTCATTCTTTTTCTTTTCATTATTTGTCTCATTCTTTTTTCTCTTTCATTATTTGTCTCATTCTTTTTTTCATTCTTTTCTCTCTTTCATATTTCATTATTTCTTTTCTTTTCTATTTTTCATTCTTTTCTCTTTCTGTATTTGTCTCATTCTTTTCTCTTTCATTATTTGTCTCATTCTTTTTTCTCTTTCTGTATTTGTCTCATTCTTTTTCTCTTTCTTTATTTGTCTCATTCTTTTTCTCTTTCATTATTTGTCTCATTTTTTTCTTTCTTTCTTTCATTATTTGTCTCATTATTTGTCTCATTTTTTTTCTTTTCTTTATTTGTCTCATTCTTTTTCTCTTTCTTTATTTGTCTCATTCTTTTTCTCTCTTTCATTATTTGTCTCATTTTTTCTCTTTCTGTATTTGTCTCATTCTTTTCTCTTTCTTATTTGTCTTTTTTCTCTTTTTATTTATTTTGTCTCATTGTTGTCTTTCTTTTCTCTTTTTTCTGTTCATTTTTTTCTCTTCTTTGTCTCATTCTTTTTTCTTTTTCATCATTTGTCTCATTCTTTTTCTCTTTCATTATTTGTCTCATTCTTTTCTCTCTTTCATTATTTGTCTCATTCTTTTTCTCTTTCATTATTTGTCTCATTCTTTTTTTCTCTTTCATTATTTGTCTCATTTCTTTTTTTCTCTTTCATTTGTCTCATTCTTTTTCTTTCTTTCATTCTTTTTTCTCTTTTTTTCTCTTTCATTATTTGTCTCATTCTTTTTCTTTCTTTCATTCTTTTTCTCTTTTCTTTTTTTTTCTTTCTTTATTTGTCTCATTTTTTCTTTTCATTCTTTTCATTCTTTTTCTTTCATTATTTGTCTCATTTTTCTCTTTCTTTATTTGTCTCTTTTTCTCTTTCTTTTTCTCTTTCATTATTTGTCTCATTTTTTTTTCTCTTTTCATTATTTTGTCTCATTCTTTTTTCTCTTTCTTATTTGTCTCTCATTTTTTTTTCTTCATTTGTTCATTTTTTTTTCTTTCATTTTCTCATTTTTTTTTCTTTTTCTCTTTCTTTTTCTCTTTGTCTCTCATTCTTTTCTCTTTCATTATTTGTCTCATTCTTTTTCTCTTTTCATTATTTGTCTCATTCTTTTTCTCTTTCTTCATTTGTCTCATTTTTTTTTTTTTTTTTATTTGTCTCATTCTTTTTTTTTTTTTTCATTATTTTTCTCATTCTTTTTTTCTTTTTCTTTCATTTTGTCTCATTTTCTTTTTCTCTTTTCATTTTTCTCTCATTCTTTTTTCTCTTTCATTATTTGTCATCTTCATTCTTTTCTCTTTCATTATTTGTCTCATTCTTTTTTCTCTTTCTGTATTTTCTCATTCTTTTTTTCTCTTTTTTCTTTTTGTCTCATTCTTTTCTCTTTCTCATTATTTGTCTCATTTTTTTCTCTTTCTGTATTTGTCTCATTCTTTTTCTCTTTCTTTCTTTTTCTCATTCTTTTTCTTTTTTTTGTATTTGTCTTTTCTTCTTTTTTCTTTTTTCTTTTTATTTGTCTCATTCTTTTTTCTCTTCTTTATTTGTCTCATTCTTTTTCTCTTTCTTTTTCATTCTTTTTTTTTTCATTATTTGTCTCATTCTTTTTCTCTTTCATTATTTCTCATTCTTTTTCTCTTTTTTTTCATTTGTTTCATTTTTTCTCTCTTTCATTATTTGTCTCATTCTTTTTTCTCTTTTTCATTATTTGTCTCATTCTTTTTCTCTTTCTTTTCTCCTCTCTCATTCTTTTTCTCTTTCATTCTTTGTCTCATTCTTTTTTCTCTTTCTTATTTTCTCATTCTTTTTCTCTTTCATTATTTTTCTTTTCTTTTTCTCTTTCTTTTGTTTTTCTCTCATTCTTTTTTCTCTTTCATTCTTTGTCTCATTCTTTTTCTCTTTCTGTATTTCTCTCATTCTTTTCTCTTTCTTTCTTATTTCTCTCATTCTTTTTCTTTCTTTATTTGTCTCATTCTTTTTCTCTTTCTGTATTCTCTCATTCTTTTTCTCTCATTTTTTTTCTCTTTCATTATTTGTCTCATTCTTTTTTCTCTTTTCTTATTTGTCTCATTCTTTTTCTTTTTGTATTTGTCTCATTTTTCTTTTTCTTTTTCTCTCTTTTTTCTTTCTTATTTCATTCTTTTTTCTTTCTTTTTGTCTCATTTTTTTCTCTTTCATTATTTGTCTCATTCTTTTCTCTTTCTTTATTTGTCTCATTCTTTTTTCTCTTTCATTATTTTCTCATTCTTTTTCTTTTTATTTGTCTCATTTTTTCTTTTCTCTTTCATTTCTCTCATTCTTTTTTCTCATTTGTCTTTTTCTCTTTCTTTATTTGTCTCATTCTTTTCTCTTTTCTTATTTGTCTCTTTTTTTCTCTTTCATTATTTGTCTCATTTTTTTTCTCTTTCATTATTTGTCTCATTCTTTTCTCTTTCATTTCTTTTTTTGTCTCATTCTTTTTCTCTTTCTGTATTTGTCTCATTCTTTTTCTCTTTCTTTATTTGTCTCATTCTCTTTTCTCTCCTCTTTCATTTTTCATCTCTTTTTTTCTTTCTTTTTCTCTCATTCTTTTCTCTTTCTTATTTGTCTCATTCTTTTCCTCTTTCTGTATTTGTCTCATTCTTTTCTTTCTCATTTTTTTCATTTTCTCTTTCATTTTTCTTCTTTTTTTTCTTTTTTTTCTTTTCTCTCATTCTTTTTCTCTTTCATTATTTGTCTCATCTTTTTTTTTTTCTTCTCTGTCTTTTTCTCCTCTCTTTTCTTTTCTCATTCTTTTTTCTTTTTCTTATTTGTCTCATTCTTTTTTTCTCTTTCTCTCCTCTTTTCTTTTCTTCATTCTTTTTTTCTTTTTTTTTTTCATCTTTCTCTCATTCTTTTTCTCTTTCATTATTTTTCTCATTCTCTTTTTCTCTTTTTGTATTTCTCTCATTTTTTTCTCTCTTTCACCCTTTGTCTCATTCTCTTTCTCTTTTCTCTCATTCTTTTCTCTTTCATTTATTTGTCTCTTTTTCTTTCATTTGTCTCATTCTTTTTCTTTCTGTATTTGTCTCATTTTTTCTCTCTCATTATTTGTCTCATTCTTTTCTCTTTTTTATTTCTCTCATTCTTTTTCTTTTCTTATTTTCTCATTCTTTTTCTCATTTCTATTTTCTTTTTCTTTTTCATTTTTTCTTCATTTTTTCTCATTCTTTTTCTCTTTCTTTCTTATTTGTCTCATTCTTTTTCTCTTTTTCTTTATTTGTCTCATTCTTTTCTCTTTCATTATTTGTCTCATTCTTTTTCTCTTTCATTCTTTTCTCTCATTCTTTTCTTTTTTTCATTTTTCTCATTCTTTTCTCTTTCTTTCATTTCTCTCATTCTTTTTCTCTTCTTTTCTCTTTCATTATTTGTCTCATTCTTTTTCTCTTTTTTATTTGTCTCATTCTTTTCTTTTCTCATTTCTCTCATTCTTTTTCTTTCATTCTTTTCTCTTTTTCTCCTCTCTCATTCTTTTCTCCTCTTTCATTCTTTTTCTTCATTTTCTCATTCTTTTCTCTCATTTTCTCTCATTCTTTTTCTTTTATTCCTCTCTCATTCTTTTTTTTCATCTTTCTCTCATTCTTTTTTCTCCTCTCTCATTCTTTTCTCTTCCTTCACTTTTTTCTTTTTCTCTTTTCTATTTCTCTCATTCTTTTTCTCCTCTCTCATTCTTTTCTCCTCTCTTTTCTCTTTTTCTCATCTCTTTCTCTTTTATTCTCTCATTCTTTTCTCTTTCTCTCATTTTTTTTTCTCTCTCTTCTTTTTCTCCTCTCTCCTTTTTTCTCCTTCTTTCACTCTTTTCTCCTCTCTCTATTCTTTTTCTCTCCTCTTTTCTCATTCTTTTTTCTCTTCATTCTCTCATTTTTTTTCTCTTTCATTTTTTCTCATTCTTTTCTTTCTTTTATCATCTCTCATTCTTTTTTCTCTTTCTCTCATTTTTTCTCATTCTTTTCATTCTTTTTCTTTCTCTCTCATTCTTTTCTCTCTCTTTTTTTCTCTCTCATTCTTTTTCTCTTCTCTTACTTTTTTTTCATTCTTCATTTCTTCTCTCATTCTTTTTCTTTTTCTTATTTCTTCTTTTTTTTTTCTCATTTTTTTTTTCATTCTTTTTTTTTTTCTCTTCTCCTCATTCTTTTCTCCTTTCTCTTTTCTTTTTCGCTCTTTTTTCTCATTCTTTTTTCTCTTTTTATTTCCTCTCTCATTCTTTTTCTTTCTATTTGTTCATTCTTTTCTCTTTCTTATTTGTCTCATTCTTTTCTCTCTTTCATTATTTGTCTCATTCTTTTTTCTCTTTCTCTTTTTCTCTCATTCTTTTTCTCCTCTCTCTTTCATTTTTGTCTCATTCTTTTACTCTTTTGTATTTCTCTCATTCTTTTTCTCTTTTTCTATCTTTTTTTCTCTCACTCTTTTCTTTTTCTCTTCTCCTCTTTTTTTCTGATCTCTCTCATTCTTTTTTTCTTTATTTTTCTTTCCTTTTCTTTTTCTCCTCATTCTTTTTCTCTTTTCTCATCTCTCATTCTTTTTTCTCCTCTCTCATTCTTTTTCTCTCTTTCTTTTTCTCATCTCTCATTCTTTTTTCTCATCTCTCTTTCTTTTTTTGTCTCATTCTTTTCTCTTTTCTTCCTCTTCACTCTTTTCTCCTCTTTTCTCTTTTCTCATCTTTTTCTTTCTTTCTCCTCTCTCCTCTTTTTTTCCTCTCTCATTCTTTTTTTCTCTTTCTTTTTCTCATCCTCTCTCTTTCTTTTTCTCTCTCCTTTTTTTGCTCTCTTTTTTTCTCTTTCTCTCATTCTTTTTTCTCCTCTTTCATTTCTTTTTCTCTCTCTTTCTCTTTTTCTTCTCTCTTTTTTTTTCTTTTCTCTCATTCTTTTTCTCTCTCATTTTTCTCATTCTTTTTCTCTTTTTCTTTTTTCTTTCCTCTTTTCTCTTTTCTCATCTCTTTCTTTCCTCTCTCTCTTTCTTTTTTCTCCTCTCTCATTTTTTCTCTCTCTCTTTTTTTTTTCTCTCTCTTTCTTTTTCATCTCTTCTTTCTTTTCTTTCTCTCATTCTTTTTTTTCCTCTTTTTCTCTCTTTTCTTTCTCTCATTCTTTTTCTTTTCTTCTCTCTCTTTTTCTCATCTCTCCTCTTTTTCTCCTCTCTCATTCTTTTTTTCTCTCCTCTCTCTTTTTCTTTTTTCTCATTCTCTCTCTCTTTTTTTTCCTCTCTCATTCTTTTCTCCTCTCTCTTTTTTTTCCTCCTCTCACTTTTCTCCTCTCTCACTCTTTTCTCCTCTTTCTCTTTTCTCTCCTCTTTTTTTTCTCTCCTCTCTCTCATTTTTTCTCCTCTCTCTTTTTTTTTCTTTTCACCTCTTTTTTCTCATCTCTCACTCTTTTTCTCATCTCTCATTCTTTTCACTTCTCTCACTCTTTTTCCTCTCTTTTTTTTCCTCTCTTTCTTTTTTCTTTTCTCTCACTCTTTTTCTCCTCTCTCACTCTTTTTCTCCTCTCTTACTCTTTTTCTCATCTCTCACTCTTTTTCTCCTCTCTCATTCTTTTCTCCTCTCTCGCTCTTTTTCTCCTCTCTCACTCTTTTCTCCTCTCTCACTCTTTTTCTCATCTCTCACTCTTTTTCTCCTCTCTCACTCTTTTCTCCTCTCTCACTCTTTTCTCCTCTCTCACTCTTTTTCTCCTCTCTCACTCTTTTCTCATCTCTCACTCTTTTTCTCATCTCTTACTCTTTTTCTCAACTCCCATTCTTTTCTCATTCTTACTTTTTCATTTTATTCCACTCACACTCTTTTTCTCATCTCTCACTTTTTCTCTTATCTGTGACTCTCTTTCTCACACTTTTTCTTTTTTTTTTCCATTCTCAATCCTTTTCTCATCTTTTTACATTTTCAATACTCACTCATTTTGTCTTATCTCTTTTTATATATATATATATATATATATATATATATATATACACACACAATACATTCATGCACATGCATGCACCATAAATTGACCAATTGATTGTAATGGCTAGTTCTTATGAATAATTCTGACTCAAATTGTACTTGATTTGTTCTTTGCATACAAATGACCCTTTCACTGTTTTAATATTTCTGATAATTTCCACACTTTGAGTTCCCAGAAGCAATCTTTCAGTCAAATCTAATCAGAACTCTTACTGTTCTTTTCAAATCCATCTTTCACTCTTCGCTTTTCTCAATCATTTTATTTTCAAGACGCAATCTGAAACAATAAAAATACTTTTCTATATCATTTGCAATACACGTTTCTTATCCCTACTTATTTGGTTCCCTAAAACAATAAAAAATTTCTCTGTAAGGTTCAGTAAAACAGAAAACAAAATACATTTATTAGAAAAGGTAAACATCTTCTTTAAGGCATTTCATCTTTCAAAAGGTCTTCATCAGACAAAAATGATTTTCTTGTTAATGGAATTATATAGAGGGGTGGTAGGAAAAAATAAAGAAAATGTTGATTATAGTTATAATTGTTTTGCTTATATTTTCACTCCCTCTCACTACATTTATATAATTACATTAGTAAGAACATCAGTTTAGTTTGATGAATAACAGAAAGTGTGACTTTTTTCTTCTTGATGATTTCACCCCAAGCAAGATGTTATACTATGATGCATTTAAATCTCTTTTTGATTCACTCTACATATCAGCCAGATGTAAGCAGTAAAAAAGCAAACGATAAAGTAAAAAAGTTGTTTTCTGCACAGAGGCTCTGAGTATCATATCCAGTTCACAAATAAATCCCCACAATAAATTACAATAGCCAATCACTAACATTCTCATGAAAAAAAAAAATAACCTGGGGAACACCAGATTTGCTTAAAAGAAAGCACTTTGTAAATGACTCTCATAGTTGCAAGCCAAAAGTTTCAGGTGTGCTGTCATCATCAGCACTGTGACTCATTATTCTATATTTGACTAAAATTCAACAAAGATTTTCACTTGATCAACTTTCACTATCCACTTCAGTTGTCACTCATCATCACCGTAATCCTGTTTCATTGATGCCACAATAGAATCCAATGAAGACATTCTGCTGACAACTGCATTCATGTATGAAACAGATTTTGTTGCCACTCAGTGTTGAAATCAGTGTCTATTCTTCTTATATATACACACACTCCATCCAAGATATTGAGCACTTTTACCCTATAAGTATAACATTTTTATGCATTTCACCCCAAGCAAGGCAGAAGTGCCACTAGTACACAAGAGACCACAGAAAGTGTAAGTAAGGGAAAAGACCCGGTATAGATGGGAGGGGGTTGAGAAAAGGATAAAAAGAAGAAAGGAGGAGGATAAAAAGAAGAACAGGGGTCAAGGCAACAGAAGATGTCGATTGACATTACATTTAAATTTTTGAAGATTATGGTTATCATGGAAGCAAGTAAGAGGAAGGAAGTTCCACTGTTAGGAAGTGCAAGAGAAGAAGCTGTTAGAGTGAAAGAGGCAGTTACATTTAACTGTTTCAACAAAATATATTTCATCATATATATATATATATATATAGCTAGACTACCCATACATATAATAGTGTTGAAGCCATGTGCAGAACCAACCACACTTTTTGAAAGAGCTGAATACAGAGAATTGGTGCACAGTATGCCACAAAGTGCCTAAACTACGTTCTGCAAATTTTGAATACAGAGTTGTCCTTCTCCTAAACCATTTGTCTACCATGGTTATATTCTGTCCTGCTATTTTACCCATGGCTAGGGGGAAAAGAGATGGATTCATACCTGTCTCAAGGGTTTTAACATGTAAGTGAATGTAATGAAATTGACTGTAATTTGAACTCATCTCTCTGAATTCTTAATCCAAGCCACTATCCATTACTCCACTGTGCCTCCATATATATATATATATATATATATATATATATATATATATATATATATATATATATATATATATATATATATATATATATTTATGTATATATATTAATTCTTGCCTATGTTTAAGTCATAGAAAAAGAAGGTATAATAAGTTATGACCTCAGCTACAGAGAAAAATGTACCTTTGACATTTTTAGCGATGACTGAGAGATCACTAAGTTATTCGACTCAGGGCAGAAAAAGAAAGTTTTGATCAAAATTGTAGTAAAAAAATATTTAAAAAATAATAAAAAGGAAATACACATTTTTTCTCAGTCTTTTTTCTTAATTTGGTTGAAATAAATGTGTAATAAACTTTTTTTTATTTAAAAAAACTTTCTAAGACTTGTTCATTATGCACAGACCAATTCTTCCAGAGTAAAACAATAAATAACAGGAAGAAAATAAAAACCTGTAACTGTTTTTGACAGTATTAAAATAATACCTGTGGTTTATATCAGCAACAAGAGTTAACAAATGGCTAGTCTTGTTTGGTTAAAACACAAGACTTTTGACAATTCCATCAAAGTTTTGTATAGAAGTGTCACAAAAATATTCATATTGATGCTAATATTGTCTCTACACACACACACAAACACACACACACACACACATATATATATATATATATATATATATATATATCAAAGTTTATAATTGGTATATACGGAATGAATTCCAATAACCAACAATTACTATTCTTAAAAGAGTGCTCAATACAAAAGTAAACAGATATAATTATTTTTTATAAAAATTATAACAAAGTATGTTATAAGATCATTACAAACATAGCCATTTTGTTTCAACACATTCTGTGTCTTCTCAAGATGATGTTGAAAAGAAAATAAATCATTTTTAAAAAGTTTCAATTAATCCAAATTAATCTGAAACTTTTAAAAGTGATCTTATAATATAATCATATGTTATAATTTTTTAAAAAGTAATTATATATATATATATATATAAACACATACGTATACACACATACATATATACACCTATATGATTTCCTGCTACAATGTGAAAATTACCTATATATCAAAATTATTATAAGTGTAATCAGTCTGATATTTATTTAGTATTCTACTATAGAGGTAAATGGAGCTTAGCAACCGAGGAAGGCAATCCATCTAGAGGAATGAAAACAAGGAACAGGCTATGAAATTAAATCCTGAAAGAAAACTCAGAGTGGACCCCCAAAGGCGGTTGGTTTTCAACACTGACAACTTTCTGGCAACTCCTGGAATCAAGCCAAATGAAAAGCTCTGTATTCCTTTGGATCTTGTCAGTAAGGCTAAGAGGAGGGGGTGGCATTTAGTCTGGGCAGCTCACAGATTCCATATACCATTGCCAGTCTAAGAGAAGCTGCTGTAGAGTAATAGTTAATGTCAGTCAATCAGTTATGCGACATGCGTAATACACACTTAGCCGATTATGTATCTTTCGAGACATGACTGATGAGGCAGATTTTTTCCTGCAGTTGTTTGCTATTTCATTCTGTGGTAGACCAGTTGCCATCCAAGGCTATAGAACCTGGTCTATTCTGCTATTTACTCAGAGATGGGGTGGGGGAGAAGAAGAGGATTCATACCTTTTCCAAGGGTATTAGCATGTAAGTGAATGTAATGGATTTGACTGGAATTCAAACTCGGCTCTCCGATTCCTCAATCCAAGCCACTATCCATTACTCCACCATGCCTCCCCAATTGGTTAATGTGGTAGACTTTAAAGATTCATCAGTTTGGCATATGATCCAGAATGATGATGATATTTCATCATTTTAAAAATAACTTTGCCATCAGTGATGAGAGAAAACAAGGATATGTCATCATCCTTAAAATAAAGATAAATAATATCATCATCAGAAAAAGAACCTTGCCACCAGTGATGAAAGATGAGAAAGATATTTCATCTCTCTAAAATATGATTATAAAAATGCTGTTCCACCATAAGCGAGGACAGTCAGGACAATAGAGTCAGTAGAGTAGAGTAGCAAGTGGCGGTAGCAGTAGTAAAAAGGCCCAACGTATACATATTCTCATCCCTCTGTGAAAATTGAAAACTGACAATCTCAAATGTTATCCTCACCAACAAAATTCTTGGAACAAGCAAAAACAAGTAAGCACAAACTCTTAAAGAAACAAAAGATACAGTAACAGTGAGAACATTTTTAACACACACTATACCAATATCTCTAATTCACATCATAAAAAAAAAAAATACAAATTCTTGTTATTGATGTCAACATGTGTCTTGAGTATTATTGTTCATGTTATTCTGGTATGTCTTTATTCATTTTCAATATAAAAAAGGATTCATCTATCATTTGTTACTATAAATAAATATAACAACAGGGAAACTTACATTACAGATACTCAACATCTGACACCGTTACACACACATATAACACCAAAATTGTTTAACAGCAAAATTTACCAATTGTTAGATTAAACTTTGAACCATTGCATCTTAGAAATGATTAAAGAGATCTTACTGAAATTCTCTGAGGTTTTTAAAACACTGTTGGACTCTACTTTGAAAAATAAGAATGTATAATTACTCTCTAAGCTTAATAGAATCATGATGAAATCAATAATAAATGAAAATTACATGTTTGTCATTAATTAATCATTATTGAAATAAAGTCCAAATATATATATATATTATTTCAGGATCATTTTCCAACTTATTCAAGATGATCTTTGCCCTCTCTAACCTTCTGACTTTCTGTCTTGGAGTAATAAGGTGACTCATAGATTTCATGTATGTTTACATTTTCAAGTCATTTTTCACTGCTCTTTGGACTGTCATAACTGAAACTCCTCTCACATATGCCAAACATGAACTGAGTTGGATCTTTTCTAATTGATCTCTTAACTCTAAGTCGAAATGATGATCCCTCTTCCTGTTGTGATCTCCTGATTCAGTTTTCCTTTCTACTGTTCCCTCTTTTTTAAACTTATTCACTGTTCTTTTGATGGTTCTTGAATTGATGTGGAAGATGGAAGCCAGAATATGAATGTTGGTACCATTACCAAAGCCTGAAGATCTTTTTCTTCTCACAGTTTCTCATTCAGAAAGACAGTGGGGCTGATGCAAAATGATTTTAACCTGTTCTCTTTCTAGCTGTGAATAACGCAAAGGGTTTTTCAGTGATTCTTACAGCAAATGGTGTCAAGATGGCTAAACATCTTCTGAACACCTGGAAAAAAAGAAACTCAATTAGTTTAGCAGTTATTTTAGATATTAAACATTTTGTGGGATGGATAATTATGATCCTACATAATTTGGACAATTTTGCTGTTACACTTGGTACATGACTTATTTTCACTTTTTATTTCTTTGAAACCATCAGGAAAACTCTGTTTTTATTTCAATATATCTGCAGGTGAATAATATAAAAAACATTGAAATAAAATAAATAAGTAAATATTTACTTTTAGCAAAATCTCCTTCTTTATCAATGTAATTAATTTAGTGTTGATGATTAATCATATATAGTCCTGGGTATGATGATAAACTACATCCAGCAGCAAGGCATCTGATTGGGAGATTGGAAATTCTGAGGAGTATGGAACCACCTCTTGTTGTTGTTCCCAGGTCCAGCAATGGGCAAATAGTGAACCCCCCACAAACAAAAACACTATGAACGTATAAAAATACATTTTTATTTAAAAAATATTACCAACATTCTATATTAATAGTAAAATTACGAACCATTCATATTTATAGTAAAATTAACGACAGTTCACTTTTATAGTAAAATTGCCAACAATACACTTTATAGTAAAATCACCAACACTATATTTTATCTGTAGTTGAAGGCATACAACTGCATTTAAAATATTTAGATTTCAGCATTAAATAATGCATAGAGTTTGATATACTGTTAAACAAAATCAACCAACCAAAATTAATCATGTAGATCAAACAATATACACTGAAAATTTCAGATCAGAATTCAGGCTTTGAATTTATATGCACTCTTACATGGATCATAACTGAAAATTACAGTCACATATTTTCCTCAAGTCTTGTACCAAACATAGTTTTCCTCAATAGCTGGTTGAGGAAAGCCATCTTTGGTACAAGGCTACAAATTAGAGTCATTCGAGAAGAAACAGATACACTTGTTTTTGAACCTCGCTTGTTAAATATAACTCCATGGTGAGCAAATATTGTCAACATAACTCCCCTTTCTGTGAATCCACAATGCTTATATATTTGGTTCCAGAGAAATGCTTCTCTTTTCAGAAGAAAATTCCATAAAAAGATTCCTTAAAAAAAAATTATATAAATCTTATTTGGTCATAGTTCCTTATCTTCAACATTTTTTTCTTACAATATTTTTGAAATTCTGAACTTGTGTACATTCATCATTTGATAATATTTTTGTTCATTTCCAATCTTCACCGGTGATGTTTACAACAAAATGTTTAGGTCACGTAAGCAAGTGAAAGAAATCACCACATTCTCAATTAACATTTCAGAGCAATTAGGGAAAAGAGTCAAAGATTTAACGACAATTATTGTTCATTCTGAAAGCATTAAAATCAATAATCAATAAATATTGGCTTAAAGACATCCAAATTTACAACCTGACAAGTAAGCTATTCTGCAAAAGTAATTAACCCATTCTATACATTCTATTGGATTTTTACACAAACAATTTTGTATTATTATTTTTTATATTAATCATATACTAAGATTTTTAGTAAACACTAAATTTTAGCTTTTGTGTTTAGCACAAGAAATATCCTAAAAGTGTTAACATGTGATAAACAACTGGAATTGTAATGATAATATTAGTTGTTTCCTTAAATATTCAGTATTCACTGACTGAGCAGTGTGCTGGGTTAGATGATAAACTACATCTGACAACAAGGCCTCTGATCAGGAGGTTTTGAGAAGCATAGAAGCACCTCTTAATTGCTAGTGTTCCCAGATCTACCCTGACCTGGAGTGGTATCATCTGTCCGGGTCCCAGCTATGTGCAAATAGTTAACTACCCAAAAGTAGACAAAACACTTTGAAAGTATAAAAATAGGTTTTAATACCAACAATACTTTTTAAAAAAATTATTTTTTATATTAATCATATGCTAAGATTTTTAGTAAACACTAAATTTTAGCTTTTGTGGTTGGCACAAGAAATATCAGAAAAGTATTAACAGGTGATAAACAACTGGAATATAACTGTTTCCTTATGAGGAAATATTCAGCATTCACTGACTGAGCAGTGTCATGGGTTAGACAATAAACTACATCCATGTCCTAAGTATGATGATAAACTATATCCAACAGCAAGGCTTCTTAATTGCTGGTGTTCTCAGATCCCCCCTGACCTGGAGTGGTAGCGCCTGTCAGGGTCCCAGCTATGTGCAAATAGTTAACCACCCAAAAGTAGTCAAAACACTATGAAAGTATAAAAATAGTTTTTAATACCAACAATACTTTTTCAAAAAAATTTTTGAAAAAAAAAATATTACCAGCAATAAAAATCTTATCAGCATTAAATAACCCATTAAGGTTGATATGCTGTAAAACAAACCAAACCAAACCAAACCAAACCAAACCAAACCAAACCAAACTTGACTAATCAGCCTGTACTACTTTTGTTTGAAATTTATAAAATCTTTCTCTTCAAACTGTTTTTTAGGAAAAATAGGTTTGAAGAGTAATTGGCCATGGTTAAGTATAATTACATTACAGTGGTGGGAAAGTGACTGAAACTGAGATTCCAGGTTTAGACCAATAACATTGCAGGTTCTTTTTTGGATTTTATCAAGAATTTCTAAATATACAGCAAGAGCACCAGACTATATGTGGCAGCAATATTCAAAGCAAGGATGAATGCTATTTGGTATAGTTCTTTGTAATTCTGTAGAACCAGTTCACAAGGTTTGAAAAAGGGTGACTCACAGACTTTACTTGTTCAAAGCCATTCTTAATCATTGATCTGAGAAAGTGGTTGTATGTGGCTGACAGTTTAGATATTTCTGACTAGGTTTGATTCCAAGCATCCATATGAAAGACTTGATCTGACAATGCTATTTAAGAACATGACTTTCACATAAATTAACTGTTGACACTAATCATAAACCTAACAGATAATCTCTTGCTTTGTATAGATCTAATGATTTTCTTGAAAGGATTAGATGTAAAGGTGTAAGCAAAAATTTTGACTGGGGTTTTTCAATAAAAGATTTCTTAATAAATTATTTTAATCTCTTTTTTCTGAGAAAAGGAAGTGTATTTTCTGAGAATTTAAGGAAGAAGATTGCAAAAGAATCATTTTTTGTGGAACTAAGAAAATGGCATCCCTAATGATTTTTGCAAATTATTTCTCTCCAGTAAATCGGAAAAAAACCTTGTTTCATGATTCTTTAGAATTTCCATCCATAACTTTCTCATCAGTAAGGTAATAAGCAGCAGGTTCTAAGCTTCCCCAGTGGTATTCAAAACCCTGACACATTTGGACAGTCACATATTTTTGTAAGTCTCCAAGAAGCTGTCTATGTCAGTTGTCGGTTGAGTAGCCATAAAACTCTTGTTGTTACTCCAGAGTGTTCTTGAGTTTCAATGTCCCCCAAAACATTTTTCATTCTCTATTTTGACACTTTTCTCTTCATTTGTTCAAATGTTCATCTATATTTTTTAATGCTTTTGGATGTGAGGCGGGTGTTTCTCCATTTTATTGCATGTCTAGATTATTGCCTTTGTTATTTGAAATATGCTACTCTCTTGTACTTTTGACAGATAATTTTTTCTTTTTGGTGATAATCGAGGCAACAAGTAGGAGGGTTACCTTAGAAATGAAGCTTTGTCTCTTACCTAAAATAAATGAAAAATAAAAAGATAAAATTTGAATGAAGAAATGTTGAAAAATTTCATCACACTTTTATTTGATGAAAAAACTCTTCCTCTATCATATTTTATCATTGCTTCCCTTGAATGAAATAAATAAATTGTTTTTGCAGTTGTTTTAAAAGAAGTTTGTTTATATACTTTATGTTAGAGAGAAATAGAGAGTGTTAGAGAGAGGGGATGAGAGAGAGTAGGGGAGAGTGAGAGAAAGAGGACGACTTTGGGAAGAAGGAACAGTAATACCTTCTTTTTTGCTCTTTTTTTCAAGTATTTTTTAATTGCTATGTGCTACATATATTTTTAAGAATTGAATCGAAACCTCTAAAGCCTCGTCTTTGAATCAATAAAAAAAATTGCTTTGTTTTTGTATTTTAATTTTTCTTTTATTAATTTGTTTATTTTTGTTATTTCAGCTTTTTTCATTTTTCTGATGAGGGTAAATACATGGGGTGTGGTGTGATGGGGTTAGCTTTGTTCTAGATTAGCAAAAAAGGTTTTTTTTTTCCTATCATTCTATTGGTAGGTTTCAATGCTTATTTACCACTACAGAGTCACCCACACATTAAAACAGACAAAATCTATCATTTTTTTCTCTTACTATATATATATATATATATATATATATATATATATATATATATATATATATATATATATATATCACATTTTTCTCTTTCTCACTAAAGACATTCAAACTAAGCTGTGCTTTTACTCATTCATTTTGACCCCCACCCACAACCAAGACTCTAGAGACACCTCCCAAACATTCTAATACTGTATATGCACTTCCCCACCAACAAACACATCCCAATACCCATATCTCCCTCCTGATTCAGAGTCAGTCACCTCAACATTAAAACTTAACCTGAAGTTACAGAAGGGAACTCTTGTCTCACCTGTTAAAATCAATATGGGTTTTACAGTTTGGTTGGGCTCAAACAAAAATAACTTTTATTTTTTCTTGTTTTTAAGTAATGTAAGTATCTTGGCAATCATTGTTTTTATATATATATATATATTTTTTTTTTCTTGCACTTTTTTTGGTGCTTTTCTTCTTTTGTAATGCATAATGCAAAAAATGCTTTTGTTTGTTTGAACTTAAAAAAAAACGAAAAAAACAATTTTACTTTTTGCCAATTCTTGTCACTTTCTTTCATATAATGTTAAGTTTGCAATTTGTATTTGGGAGGAATTTGAAAGAGAGGGTTGATGCCCATAACCTTAGAAAGGTCAGCTATTTTTAATATTTATTAGACACAAGAACATTCAAGTCTAAAACTTGTTTAAAATGACATCATCATATTTGAAAGTTTTATTACAAATTTTTGTCTGTTTTCCAAATAATCTTTAATTTTCTTGTGTTGTATGAATGTCTGCTTGTGTATACATATGTGAGTGCTTACATGCAAATCTTTATATGGGATTTTACTTGTACTTGTGTATATAAATGAACCTACTCAGCAAATTATCTATCTCAGTCTGTTCATGACTATATATCTATCTATCTATCTGTCTGTCTATTTATCAGTGTGTTTTGTGTATATGTGTGTATTTATAAAAAGGCCCAAATGATAGCCCATATCTTATATGTGATTCAAAAGAAATGAATATAGAAAAATGTATGTGAGTCCGTGTATGATAAAATATAGTTTAAGGTATGCTATATTTATGTGTAAATGTGGTCAGTATCAGGGATAGAGTATATATATATATATATATATATATATATATATATATATATATATTAAGAGTAGATACTGAGGTCACACTGAGTAGCGACAGTCTGTTTCATGCGTAAGGCACTCTTTAGGCCATGTTTTTTAAGTGGTAGCTTGACTATTTATATGTGCCGGTCAATGGGGTATTATAGGTATCAAGTTCAGGTATATCCAGTTTATTGTGATATTGGAACAGTTATTGAATAGGTGGGAATGGTTATAGACAACAGGCAAAAAGATTTGGGTCACCCTGCATTTCTTGGTATAGAACTTACAGTTACATCTAACAATTTCAATATTAAAATTGTCAGACCTAGCTGCCAATCTTTAGGCCATGTGTTTTAAGTGGTAGCTTGACTATTTATATATGCCGATCAATGGGGCATTATGGGTATCAAGTTCAGATATATCCAGTTACTTATACTTTAAAAAAATACAAAAATATTTCATTTTAATAAAATTTCAGTAACTAAAGTATATTTGTTTTTATTTTTAACTCCTTCTCCAGAAACAAAAGAAATAAAAGGAACATTGCTCTTGTGTTGAGTGCTGAACTTAATTCTTCTCGACACCAGCCAAAAAACTCAACTGTGAAAAATCATCTTAGATCATTGGAGCACAGTGGATGTATAGCCATCAAGAAACCCCTACTTCAGAAGGTAAATAAGCAGACAAAGACTGTTATGTGCAAAAAAATTATAAGAACTGGTCACTGAGTGGCAAAATGTATTGTGGACAATGAGTCCAAATCTGAAATTTTTGGTAATAAGAGGAGAGTGTATGTGCAAAGGAAGCCAGTAAAAAGAGTGAATGATGAACGTGTAGTTCCATCAGTTAAACATAGTGGTGTGTCCATTAACGTGTTGGGGTGGTTTGGTAGAGAGAGGGCTGGAGATTTGACTGAGGTCAAGGGAATCATGAAAAAAGAACAATATCATTTGATTTTTCAAAGACATGGTATATCATCTGGTTCATACATAATTAAAAAATTCACCTTTCAATAAGACAATGACCCAAAACATTCTTCTAAATTATGTCAAAATTTACTCTAATAACAAAAAAAAGAACAAAATTTTGAAAATTATGACTTGGCTGCTTCAATCTCCTGACCTTTCTCTCAGTGAATTATTTTTGGGATGAATTGGATAGGAGAATTCAAGAGAATACTCAAAGAGTGAGAGTGAGCTTTTTCAATGCTTGAAGAATGCTTGGGAAGATTTGCCATCTACATTTTTTCATAAAAATTTGGAAAGAATACCAAGAATTTGTAAAGCAGTAATTAAAGTAGGTGGTTGTTTTATTGATGAAATCAAAATCTGTTGCTGTTGTATGATAATTTTTTTTTATAGATAAGTGCATATTTTCTCCAAATAAAAGCAAATACACTGTAGTTAGTGAAATTTTAACTTTTACTTTAAAAAATACAAATATCTCATAGTCAGGTGTGGGATTCAGATGATAATGTATATTTATAATTGTGTGTGCGTATGTAGAGTTGACATTATGCTTGATGGATTTTCACATGTTGATTTTGGAATGTTTTTACATATGTACAGTTTGTTTTAGATAAACATACATTAGATTCTTTAAGAATTGATTCAATAAATATTGGTGATATAATATAATGTTTTTGATGTTTGTTTATAGTTGTTAATATTGTTATTTGTTGTCTCTCAAAGTAATTTCAGATATATATATATATCATCATCTGAATCCCACATAGAAAATCTTGAATTATGATACATTTACATACATAAAGCAATATTAAGTTTTTTTCAGTTGGACTTGAAATTTTTAATTTTTTGAAACTTCGAATCAATGCACAGAACACAACAAATGATGTCTACAATTGTTTAACAAGTTGAATACACATGGAACGTGACTAACCAATGAAAATTAAACATGAAACATGATTAACCAATAAAAATTAAGCAAAAAAATATAAAAATAAGAGAATTTCTTTCTTCTTTTTCTCCATATCTAATTCTCTGCAGAAGCTTTAATAAAATTGAAACATGTTAGTTTGATAAATGCTTCCTATTTGTTCTTTATCTTATCCTTCTGTTGGATTTTGATCTGTATTTGATCAATATTTGATCCCAACTAATATATATATATATATATATATATATATATATATATAAATCAATAGACTAATAGAGTTTCTTTTTTACACGTTTTCAGATGAGACGTTTAGGCATCTTGACACAATTTGTTGTAAGAATCAGTGAAAAACCCTTTGAGTTATTCAGCTAGAAAGAGAAACAATTTAAAATCATTTTATGTTAGAGCCACTGTCTTCCCAACTGAGCAATGGTGAGAAGAAAAAGATCATTCAAGTCTTCAGTAATGGTACCAACATTCATACTCTGGTTTCCATTTTCAAAGTCCATTCAAGAACCATCAAGAGAATGGTGAATAAGTTTTAAAAAGGGAACGGTAGATTGGAAAACTGGATCAGAAGGTCGCAACAGGAAGAGGGGGTCATCATTTCAACTTAGAGTTAAGAGATCTATTAGAAAAGATCCAACTCAATCCATAAGACGTTTGCCACCTGAAAGAGGAGTTTCAGCTATGACAGTCACAAGAGCAGTGAAAAAAGCTTGAAAATGCAATCATATGTGAAACCACTGAGGCACCTTGTTACTCCAGGACAGAAGGTTAAAAGGTTAGAGGGTAAAAATCATCTTGAATTTTGGAAAATGATCCTGGAATAATATATATATATATATATATATATATATATATATATTGGTCTTCATATCAATAGATCATGATTAATTAATGATGAACATGTCATTACCATTTATGATCAATTTCATCAGGATTCTTCTGTTAATATTTGTGAGCAATTATACATTCTACTTGCTCAAAGTTGAGTCCAATATCGTTATAAAAACCATGGAGAATTCCAGTAAGATATCTTTAATCACTTTTAAGATAATAATGGTTCAAAGCTTAATCTAACAATTGAACAATTTTGGTGTTACACCCGGTATATATACAGTGGGGAAAATAAGTATTTTCTGAGTTAGCAACCTTACAAAAATAGGAACAGTCTGTAATTTTCAGGTTAGGTTTATCTTGAAGGTGAGAGATAGAATATAAAAAAAATCTAGAAAATCACATTATATTAATTTTTGAATATTTTGCATTTCTTTTTTATTAAAAAAATAAGCACAGCAGCCAGATGTTTCCTGTAGTTGGTTACCATGTTTTTACAGATCCCAGGGGAGATTTTAGCCCACTCCTCTTTGCAGATCCTCTCCAGATCCTTAAGGTTTGTAGGTTGTCATTGGGCAACTCAAAGCTTCACCTCCCTCCACAGATTCTCTAAAGGATTAATGCCCAAAGACTGACTAGGCCACTCCATTACCTTAATGTGTTTCTTCTTGAGCCACTCCTTTGTTGCCTTAGCCATATGCTTTGGGTCATTGTCATACTGGAACACCCATCCATGACCCGTCTTCACTGTTCTCGCTGAGGCAAGGACGTTTTCACTCAATAATATCCCTGTACTTGACCCCATCCATCTTTCCCTCAACCTGGTATAGTCGTCTTCTCCTTAGCAGAGAAACAGCCCCAAAGCATAATGTTTCCACCAGCATGCTTAATGGTTGGGATGGTGTTCTTGGGGTCCAAGTCAGCTTTTTTTTCCCTCCAAACATAGTGAGTCAAGCTCAATTTTAGTCTCATCTGACCACAGCACTTTTTCCCAACCCTCCTTTGAATCATCCAAGTGCTCATTTGCAAACTTCTGACAGGCCTGTACATGTCTTCTTGAGTAGGGGGATCTTCTGGGCACCACATGATTTCAGTCCACTACAACGTAGTATGTTACTAATGATCATCTTGGTGATTGTAGTCCCAGCTGCCGTGTAGTTCTGGGTTGTTTTCTCACCTTTCACATCATTAGGTTCACTCCATGTTGGAGATCTTGCATGGAGCTCCAGACTGAGGGAGATTGATAGTCAATTGGTGTTTCTTCCATTTTCTTATTATTGCTCCAATAGTTGACTCCATCTCACCTAGCTGCTTACCAATCATCTTGTAGCCCATTCCAGTCTTGTGCAGGTATACAATTTTGTCCTGGATGTCCTTAGACAATTCTTTCAACTTGCCCATTGTGGAGAGATTAGATTCTGATTCATTGAAGGATTCTGTGAACTAGTGTCTTTTATACAGGTAATGAGTACTTGATTAGGAGTAATAATTGAGTAATAGGACAAGTCTGTATGCCTCCTGGTCACATAACCGGTCTGTGGGGCCTGAATCATTGCTGGTTGGTAGGGGGTGAAATATTTATTTTTTTCAATAAAAAAGAAATAAATTAATATAACGTGATTTTCTAGAATTTTTTTTATACTCTATCTCTCACTTTCAAGATGGATCTACCCTGGATATTATAGATCGTTCCCATTTTTGTAAGGGAGCAAACTCAGAAAATCAGCAGGGGTGAAATACTTATTTCCCCCACTGTATGTATATGTGTTTATATTTTATTTAACTTTATCATTCACATCAAATAAATATATTTTTCTAAATATGCATTTACTTAGCTCTTGTAAAAATATATATATATATATATATATATATATGTACATACATATATACACATATATACGTATATATATATTTTTATATATGTTTACTTATTCTAATCACTCTGTCTCTATATATATATATATGAACATGTTCATATGTGTGTGCATTTGTGTGTTTGTACATTCATGCATACATATGCACACACATATGTATGCATGTATGTATTATATCTGTAGAGAAATATATCTGTTTGTAACCATTAATTGTACTTATGTGAGTGACAATATGTGTGTGTGTGTGTGTGTGTGAATCTGTAGACACAGATACAGACATCAAATAGACAGGGGTCCAAGACATGCCAGTCAGTTGGTTTCTTCAGAAACAACAAGTGAAATCCAAAGAATAAAACAGGAATAAATTTCATTAAGTTTCTCTGACTCGGCACCAGCCCCAACTCAATCAACAACCATCATCTTAGAAAAAAAAAATACAATATATATATATATATATATATATATATATATATATATATATATATATATATATATATGTATGTATATATATAAAATATAAATAAATTGGTAAAAAGATGAAAACCCAGTATAAATAAATGAAATAAATACAAATTAAAAAAAAAAAAACACAACTCCTTACAGAAAAAAATAATTAAATTAAAACTAAAACAAAAAATAACAACAATAAAAAACTAAAAGAAAGAAAAATGAATTTGCAGTCAATTAAAAATAAAAAAAATAAAATCACCAAATAAGTGAAGCTGACATTTTGGCGAGACAACTAACATCTTTTATTTTGTTTTTTATATTTTGTCTTTGTTTCCTTTTTATTCATTTCTTTTTTAAAAACTTTTCTTGCACTTGATTAATTTGTTTTTACATTGCTCGTAAGTTTTTAATAAGAAGGGCAGAAACATACATGGCTTACCTTGTTGCAAGTTTATTTGTCCAAGCTGTTTCCTTCGTCATTTGTGTTTGCTGAGTTCACACTTCACCTTACATTCATTCACATACCCTTCCCAGGTGGTACTTTTTATGGTCTCTGTACTGTTTTAAAATCTCTTTAGTCTTTTAGTGTACATGTAAAATCTATGGTGACCAGAAGTAAGCAATATTTAAGAAAATATTTTTTGTTAAAAAAGTAACTAAAAGACTGAAATATAAGTAAAATTCAAAGTTGTTGAAAATCAAAATTCCTTTCCATTACTAGAGTAGGCTAATGTCATTCAACACAAAATATATAAAGAACTTTTTTATGGCTTATCAACCCTCTGGAATTTGAACTCAGTTCTACAATTTCTCATTCCAAGTATATAAAAGGGTATCATACATATTGGGGTTTCACACATAAAGATCCATGACTAAAACACAGTGGACAAAACCCCAGCAGACAAAACATGACAAAACCCCAGCCTCTTATCTCAAAAGTGAACAATAGCCTAGTCTCATAAATAAAAGTCTCATATATTGTTATGGGACCTAACTTTATGGACTAAATGGACTCATCCTATTACTATATATATGGGGAGATTATGCCTCTCAAGAGAGCTGTCTACAGTTGACCTGTTCCGTTTATGCGGGTTCAAAGAGGGATTATTTTGGGCCAAACCTACGGGCTGGGAGATCCCACATTAAACTGGCCTTGTGCCACATGTAACCCTCGTGTGGGGGTAACTAAATATAGCAGTCTACAGTTGACCTGTTCCAGCTAAACAGTCGAACATTCTACCTTCGGGTGGAGAGGAAGCCGGACGAGGCTCCACCGAAGGGCAGAGTCTCGTTCGGGGAGATTGACTGCCCCTGAACCCGTTTATGATTGTTCAAAGAGGGGTTATTTTTGGCTGAGCCTACGGGCTTGGAGATCCCACGTTAAACCGGCCTCGTTCCACATGTAACCCTCGTGGGGGGGAGTTACCTAAATATTGCTGTCTACGGTTGACAAGTTGACTACTGTACTTTGCCGTCAGTTGGACATGCAACACTTTTGTATTTGTTTTTTTTTGTTTAATAATATGTTTTCACTAAATTGCTGAGTTCAAGTTTTCTTTCAGACCTATTCTGGGTCCACAACACTGGCGACGAGGATGAGATGAACTCCACGGGAGAACCATAAAAGAAAAAAAATTGTTTACCAGTGTCTACAACATATATAAAAAGAAACAAATTTAATAATGAAAGTTCAAGGAAATTTGAATTCAAATTTTAATGCCAAATTGCAACATTAATAATAATATCCAATAGATATACCCATCTGTACAAGAAAAGATTTACTTGTTGGGTACTTTACAAGTTTTGTTTACACTCTGTTTATGTTTACACTCTGTTTATGTTTACACTCTGTTTGCAACAGAAATTCATAGTAAATTGATTCAACCTCTTTAAACATTTTCTAACAATGCTACGGTCACATATTTGATATATTTCATAGAGTATCCTATAAAACCTGATTTTATCTGAAGAAATCTGAAGAGGGTGTTTTTTAAAGTTTGTGCCAAGCCACAGAAATCGTATACCAATATATATGCTGAATTAAAGACATAATAAAGCTTTAATTTGCAAAATAACTTTCTTGTACATATAAGTGCATATATTGGAGATTATTATTATTATCTCAATTTGACATTAAAATTTCAATTAAAAGTTCCTTGAATTTTCAATGTTAAATTTCTTTCTTTTATATATGGGACTTTTATGAGACAGGGATTTTGTCCACTTTTAAAGTAAAAGGCTGGGTTTTTGTCTGCTGGAATTTTGTCCTGTTACTCATATTGACCAACCTACATCAATTTTACTGGTAATAAAATAACACTCGTTATCACTCAAATTCTGTAGACTCCACTGAGAAGTCTAAGGTCACATCTCAACATACTAGGCTGTGGTTTCCATAAGTAGATTTTAATAGGATACAAACCAGTCTTGGGGAATGACAACTCTGAATTCAAAATCAGTTGGTCCATCAGTTTGATTTTGAATTCAAAGTTGAATTCAAAGTTTTCATTTTCCTAGACTGGTTGGAATTTGAACTTGCCTCATCGATTTTTTTCCAAGTCACTAACCATTACCCCCAATGCACATTCAGTTATAAAATAAAGAGAATGTAAATTTAGGGTCATCTATTTGAGACAATTTAGAATTCAAATATAAGATTTGTATTTCAGTAAATGAGACTGTCAGAAAGAGTAATAAAAACAAGTTTGATGCCAGTATTTAACTACGCCTTCAGAGTATTCATGTATCAGTTTGTTTAACACAGTGTACCCTTTCACTGCATATGGGTCAAGGACAAAAATTAGTCAGTCCCTGTGAGTGTACTGTTACATTGGTGTTGGTTACCAATCTTCCCTCTTTAGTACAAATGTTTGTAATCCACAGGCCTAGGTGTATCCCTTATTTGAAACCTCCACCCCTCAGTCTAAAGTTGTTTGCAGACGATAAGAAGAATTTCCAAGAATTGTCCTGTATTTAACTCCATCCATTTTCCCATCAGTTCTGACCAGCTTTCCTGTCCCTGCCAAAGAAAAGCCTCCCCATAGCATGTTGCTGTCATCATCATCTTTTGCAGTGGGAATGATGTGCAGTGTTAGCTTTCGGCCACACAGAACGTTTTTCATTAAAGCCAAAAAATTAAATTTTGATCTCATCTGACCAGAGCACCTCATTCCACATGTTTAATCTGTCTCCCACATGCAATGAAATCATCATAATCAGTTGGACATTATTTAATAATTATGTGACTTCTGAACACAAATGGTAGCACTGGATGGTTGTACTAGTTAGGAGGTTCACAGTAAAGTTGGGGGTAAATGCATAGGCACTCAATACTTAATTTTTTTACTTGTAAATTTTTAAATCCATATAATATTTCCATCCCCCCATTTCAAAATGCAGCACGATATAGGATTGGTTCATTACATAAAACCCCATTAAAATACATTTAGCTTTACAGTTGTAATGTGATATAATGGGGAAAAGATCAAAGAGGGGAATACTTCTGCAAGACACTGTATATGCATGTAGTATGAAGTTATTGGTACTGAAAGTGGGATCAATATGCTGAGTCCAAATTATGGCCAAGGTCATTGCATTCACTTTCACACAAATGCCCTTGGGAAAGTTATAAATTCATTTCTTTTTTCCCCCAACTATGAGTTTAAATAATGGGGAACTCTTGGAGAAGGAAAACTCTGGATTCAAATGTGAGGTAAACTGTTTGGAAATTTTGTGACACACTACTTATCTATTATCAGTTTTTCCTAAGAATACTTCTCCACAAGTGTTCGATGTTATAATCAAATCATATGTGTGTAGTCTGTAAATTCAGTTCTAAATCTGAAGTCTTAGGCCTTCACACATCAAAATCGATGTGGGAGAGTTACTTCACCAATACACACACACACACACACTCATATACCCCCCCACACACTCATATATATATATATATATATATATATATATATATATATATATATATATATATACCAAGTTTTTTGCCTTTGATTGAAATTCTGTTTACAGACAAGTTCAGATCAGATTTATTGAATGTAAGTTCATGAATGTTTCTTTCTCGGAAATAATTACAGATCACCACCTGGAAAAGACCTAATCACGTACATATCAGTCAAGTATGAAGAAACATATTTGATATTATATATATATATATATATATATATATATATATATATATATATTCATAACAAAGACAATTTGAAATGTGTGGCAATAGTAAAAAAGAAAAAGACAAAAGTACAAGATATAAACTTTAAAACAATTTAAATAGTATTTTTCTCCTTTTCATTTTAGATATATTCAACTGAATGGTTTGAAAAATTAAAATCCTCCAGCAAGATGAAAGGCATTTTTAAACTAATTTCCTCAGAAATTTGACAGAGCGTAAAATATTAATAATCAAATTATAGATTAAATTATTAAATTTCATTTTGATTTTCTCAAAGAATAATGAACTATTGATCCACTTCTTACTGTGTTTCAATTATAATGTGTTAATACATTTATTTCAATATCAGTAACTGTATTTCATCAACATATGAAATTCAAAGTTATAAGTTGTTAAAACTAAAGTCTTTTCCGGGCCCATATGCTAATAGATATAAAACTAATATACAAGAAATTGATGTATGATCAATTTATCAGTTTTTCAGGGATTACCTTACATTGTCTTTTAAAGGAATTTCTTTTAATGCCTGCTAGGTGGCATTGTATAAATCAGTAAGAAAGGGCACAAATTATCTCTCTCTCTCTTCCTTCTCACTTTACCAATAAGATGCAATAATGACAAGACGTGTCTTGTTTCCCATCCAAAGTGACTTTTTATTTTTTACTCTGCAAGTAAACAATGTATCACAAGGTTAACTTGAAGTCACTTGAATGGTTCACTACACAATTTCCTTTGAAAAACCTCAGGTGTTCACAATATATTCTACTTCTGGGGTAAATAATGAGGAAAGAGGGCTTGGAGAAATTGACACACAGAGGATATGCTGAATGCAAGTGGAAAGCAGCAAATAACCTACCTAACAAGCTTGTGTAAATAGATGACAGAACAGGGATTAGAAGACATAGCAAAAAGACAAACCTTATAAAGAACTACAAAGAAGAGGAAGTAGTAGAGAGCCATGCCTAGCCACATCCTGAAGGGACACAACATTAAGAAAAATTTCTAATTTAAATATATGTATATCAGAAACAACTTATATAATTACAACAATTAGTAATTAGTAATTTATATATATATATATATATATATATATAAGTTTCATTAAATATGACAATGTACTTTGATTACACTTTTTATATAATTTCTCATATGATTTTATAATTTTTTTCTATTCAGAAATGTTGAAATGTTTTAAACCAGTTTGGAATCTGGCCAACTCTGTGAGCAAATTAAAAAAAGTTTTCATTATTGCAATTGTTTTCGGATTCCACCATCTTGGCTTCAACTGATAGAAATAATTAAAAGGACACAACTCTCTAACTTTCAATAGCTCATGTCCAAATGAAAAAATACTGTTCTTAAATTACAGTTTTTCAAAATAAAATTATCAGTGATTTGAAATGAAATATATTAACTGTTAAAACATTCTATAATACTAAATACATGCATACAACAATCCGTTTCCAGTTAACAGTAAATATAATCCATCCCTGTAAATGGCTAAATGTATAGCCGAAAGTACTCCCAAAAATAAGACATAAAAATAAACGTCAAAAGATGAAATGTGCCGGCAATATATAGTACTTTTCCAATATATATAAATATATATTGGAAAATAGTATTTTCCAAAATATATATATATATATATATATATATATATTGGAAAATAGTACTTTCCTTGCCAGTGCATTTCATCATTTGACTTTAGGCAAGTGATACTGAACAAAAGCAAAATGTTGTATACTTACATGAAATTCAAAAATTTAAGACAACTCTTGTGTAAGCCTCTTTTAATAATTTATTTTTTTTGCAAGTTACTAATATCCGATAAAAGACTTACACAGGAGCATCTTTTTTAAAAATTTATACACACACACAGACACACACACCCACACGCACACACACACACACACACATGGAAGTATACATATACATATACATACAAGTAGACATATACATATCCATGTTTATATTTTTATTCTGACAAGTAATTCTTTTATATCATTTGGGAATATATTTGTGATTGCTTAAATAATATATTTATTTATGTAATTATATTTATCTATAGATACTTATCATTCTAGCAAACATTTCCTTTAAAACTATATTTTATCATATATATATATATATATATATGAAAAAAAAATAAAAAAACAAAATTCTGAATATGCATTATTAATGTTAAAATAAAGTCTTATGTCGGACGTTTTTGTCTATTTAAGACCATCTTCATGGAATTTTCATTTAAATGAAAATTAACATTGAAGACAATTTAACAATTTAGACACAAACGTCCGACGTTTCTTTATTTTAACATTAATAATGTATATTCAGAATTTTTGTTTTTCTGTATTTTTCTTTTCATACTGTCGGATTTATATCCATATATTTGCTTACATATATATATATATATATATATATATATATATATATATATATATATATTAAAAGTCATAGAATATATCTGTAGAGAAGACAAATAGAATAAAACAGACAATTGAAACATAGTACTTGTGGAATGTTTATAGTCTTGGAAATACTTGTAACAGTTAAGTACTGAGGTTACATCATATAAAAGGCTGAATTAGATAGCTAACATTATAGTGAAATGACTCAACATACAAATCCATGTCCCTATCATTCAAGCCAATTAGGTGACCGTCCAAGTTTACTTGAGTCTGGGTGTTGCGTTACATTTGTCTTGGAAGATGTACACATATTTTTCAGGATAATATTTAGGAAAAATGTGTGTCTTGTAAGCCAGAAAATATGGTAATTTATGTGTATTTTTATTGATATCAGATTAATTTTTCTTCTTTGTGTGTGTGTGTGTGCATGTATGTTTGTGTACACCTGTATGTGTGTGTATGTGCACATGTGTCATATGTGGTGGTCATTTCTTCTTTTTGTGATTTTCTTGTCTCCTCATAATCTCTCACTATTCTTTTTCTTTCTTTTTTCTTTCGTTTTTCTTTCTTTTTTTTTCTTTTTTGGCTTTGATTAATGTTCACATTTGTGAGTATTAAAAAATTTCTAAACATCTATTGCTAAAAAGAACTCACATTTTGAGTCTATTATATTTAATGAACTTTTTTTTAGTAATGTCTGAATATCCTTTTTGCAAATGTAGTTGTTTTCTGTTGATTAATTGGTTCAAATCCATGCTGTGCCACATCAGCCTTTCAACTGAGTCATGTGTCATCATCAGGAGGTTTGTGTGAGAAAAGAAAATTGTGTCTTAAGAAGTAAATTCTGTCTTTATTTTTTTAAACAAACTCATATACAACTTGATGCAGCAAGTTATATGGCACCAACCATATTTGTGAAAGGGTATATGTACAGTAGGCAAAAAAGATCACTAAATATAGAAGAAACAAAATGTTTGTTGTTTTCAACAATACATGTTTAAATGGTATTGTAGCATACCTACAGACAATAATGGGTATGCCCTCATTTACATAAATACAGTAGTAAATACTGTATGTTGGTCTGCAGTTGGAAATTCATTGTGGAATTCACTTGACTCACTTCTAGCAGTTGACTACTACTTCTGTGCACTGCTGGCGAATCTTATATGTATTGTTCTTGTCCTAAGTATTATCGTTCATTACCAACCTTCGTGTTATTATTCTATTCATTAATCTTTGCCAGGTTACAACAAATGGCCAATTGCTGCCTGAATATACTGGATTTAGAATCTATGAATGAAGTAAAAATTAAACAAAACACATTTTTAGCCTTCATTTCCTGTTGAAAATTAATACTTATGTTTAACAATGATAGATATTAATTATTTGCCAGGCTACAATAATCTACATTTAAAACAAATACTTCAGAATGGTGGAGATTGCAGACTTCTTTCTTTCAATTATTTCAATCCAAGCATGGCAATAATGCCACTAGGACACAGGTGATTATAGGAAATGAAAGAGATAGAAAAGACTTTAGTGAGGAGTAGTGAGGAAAAAGAAAATAAGACACAAAATTCAGTAACACAGATGTTGATTGACATTGCATTTACATTTTTGATGATTGTAGGTAGGCAGAAAGCAAGAAATCAGAAGGGTGTTCCACAGGTGAGAAGCACAAGAAAAGAAACTACTAGAAAATAACAGCCAGTTGTATCTAGCTAGTTCAACAGTAAAATGGTGCGACCTAGTTGCCCCTATAGTAGCATGCTTAAATTCATACACTTGTGGCACTAAGCTTATTAAAACAATCACTAGGAAATATTTGTAGAAAAGACAGAGGGAAGCCACATCACTTTGTTGAGAATGTTACAGATGTTGAGATGCCAGGTCAGGATCCATTATATTACAGAGCCTTCTTTGAATTTTGTCAAGAATCTTTAGATATATTTTAAAGTATAGACATTTGCATATAGTTTATCTACTGAAGTCATTGGGTCATTTGGCTAATAAAACTATGCTTGAACTTTCATTTAAATCAATGGCTGTCTGCCCTACCCAATATAAGCTATTCTGGAAGAGGCTTCTAAATGACCTTCTATCTTATATGTCCATAGAAAATCTAACAGTTCACATATATGTCACTTGTATACAAAAGTTTCTCATACAATCTGCAAAACCTGATTATACAGATATCAACTAATAAGTAATAGTTTAACTTTTGGTGTTTGTTACCCCAATTGGTAGTTAAATATAATTGACTATATTAAACCATCTCAATTTGTATTCTCAGAAATCAATGCTTGGGAAATTTATAATGATATATAATTATAATTTGGGTAACAAACACCAAAAAGTGTGTTTTAAATAAATTTTATAATAGTTACATGATAGAATCAGTTTAATATATGTAAATATTTCATTCTTTGAAAATTATAGATTTTATATAATCGATATGTAGCTGTAAAATCTATAATTTTCAAAGAATGAAATATTTACATATATTAAACTGATTCTATCATGTAACTATTATAAAGTTTATTTAAAACACTTTAACAAGGATAAATAGTTGTATATATATATATATATATATATATATATATATATATATAAATGCTTACAATTACATATATATATGTATATGTAATTGTAAGTCTTTTATATATTATATATATATATATATATATATATATATATATATATAAATGCTTACAATTACATATATATATGTATATGTAATTGTAAGTCTTTATATATATATATATATATATATATATATATATATATATATATATTTAAAAGAAATGAAAATGAGTGACTTAAAAAAGTATTATAATTTTCAATAATTTATAACTCTGTCAGTATCATATAACCTCATTTATGTAACATACTGTTGACATGGAGTACACCTGGATAAAAAAACAAATCTTTTATTTATTTTCTACCCATTCTGAAGGGTTCTGTCTCTCAACTTGGAAACTTAAAACAAAGAATATATATATATATATATATATATATATATATATATATATGAAAAACGAAACTATAGATGTAACCCGAAAAAATGCTATGAGAAATGTTATTGTTTTGGAACGTGCGGTCGCAACGCTGAGTTTGAATTTTAAATTTTAAGGTAGTGCGTTTTTGTACAAATATAGTAATAAGAGAAAACCTACCAGTACAAAAGAATGCATCTATATTTTCGTTGTCCTCTTATTACCGAGAGGTAAAAAACAAGAACAAATCTATTTCCATACCTGAGGATGTCTGTAGGAACAGATGAAAGCTTGTAAAACCTAAAAAAGACCTTATGAAACTGGAATTTATAAACAGGGATCATATCATTCATATACAGGTTTGGGGTTAATATATCTTATTGAAATTGTTTGCGAAGATGTATTCTTGCCATTTAAATCATTAACCTCTATATTTGTTTTTTGTATGAATGATTCATGCAACTATAAATTAAACTGCACCTATAATCGAAAAATATATATATATATATATATATATACATATATATATATATATATATACCGAGTGTAACAGAAAAATTGTCCAATTTATGTAACAGAAAAATTATTCAATTGTTAGATTATACTTTGAACCATTCTATCTTAGAAATGATTAAAGATATCTTACTGGAATTCTTTGAGGTTTTTATAACACTACTGAACTTTACTTTGAACAATTGAAGAATGTATTTAGTTCTAATTTGAAATGATGATCCCTCTTGCTGTTATAACCTCCTAATCGTTTTTTTCTCTTTACTGCTCCCTCTTATTTAAACTTATTCACCATTCCCTTGATGATTCTTGGATGGACTTTGAAGATGGAAACCAGAGTATGAATGTTGGTAACATTACTGAAGGCCTAAATGATCTTTTTCCTCTCGCCATTGCTCAGCTGAGATGACATAGAGGGTCTGACACAAAACAGTTTTAACCTGCTCTCTTTTTAGCTGAATAAATGAAAGTGATTCTTATGAAAAATGGTATCACAATGACTAAGCATCTTATTTTTTTTTTTTAAGCATTTCACCCCAAGCAAGGTGGGAAGCCACTAGCACACAAGGGGCTACAGAGGATTTGGAGCAAGTACTATATATTTTTATAAGTACAGCATTCATGAGATTGAAGTTGAGGTTGAAATTATTTCTGTGTATAACTAATGCATTGGATCAATTATTATGTGGGAAATCTTTCTTATTTTGATAAATCATTTTTTTTAAATTTATGCAAGTTTCACCAATATATTATAAGTAACATCTGTGACAGTTTATTTTAAATATGTCTAACCAAATTCTCAAGTCCAGAAGCTGTTATTGCTCTTTTCAGTATTGATTGGGGTTTCCTTCCTAAACTATTGTTTGAAATAGGGTGGAACATCAACATTTTGATTATGTTATTATTTTCTCTTCAACTTACATGTGCTATCCATTTTAGTTGTTGCTGCTGTTGAAAGTCTTCAAGTGATGTGGTTTCTCTTATTTGGTACCATTCTTTGTTTACAAGTCTATAGTGCTTGTCCACAATATTTGAAGAACAGTGGCCTTTGCCAAGATCCACTGACTTCAATAGTTCAAAGCCATTTTTAACCATTGATCACACAAAAGCACTCATATACAGTTGACATTTTAAATATTTCTTTTTTGATATATAGTTGAATTTATATGCTTATAGACATACACAGACAGACAGACATATATACATATATGTTATTTCTTTATAGATGTAAATATATACATACACTCTTGTTATGTATATATATATATATATATATACATATATATATATATATGCGGTATTTAGTGGAAAGTGCTCAATATCTGTGATAGAGGTAAAATATTCAGTTGTATCGATATGAGTTTGTAATCCTGGGTTTCATGGTTTTGTGATCATCAGACAAACTGGTTTATTTATTTAAAAAGTGGATCTATTTATGATTATTTGTGCTTGATTACTTTTGTGTAACAAACACAGAAGTAATGTGTGTATGTATGTGAGAGTGTCATCCCAAACAAACACAGAGGAAAATCCCCCCTCCACCAAGCGCTAATAATCAAACACAAATAAGCATAAATAGAACCACTTTTTAAAAAAATAAATCACTTTGCCTGATGGCCGCAAAAGTGTGAAACCCAGTGTTACAAACTAATATCCATACAACTGAACATATATATATATATATATATATATTAATATATTTAAATAATATTAATGCACAATCACTATTCTACTTACATGCCAACTTAATATGTACATATATGCATTTACAATTGCTAAAATATACATATTAAATTGAAATTATATACATATATATATATATATATATATATATATATATATATATATATATATTATATACTGACAGTTGTCCATAAACAAATATACTTAAAATGATTTGTATACATACTAATGTACATGTTCCTATATTCAACTGAAATGGTTTTCTCACAGTCACTTCTGATTTCATGAACACACGCACCCCCAATATATTCATATGTATATCTTAATTTACAGTTCTTGATTGGAAAATGTCAGCATAGAAATATATCTAATTACTCAGAGAGTGCCATATGTATGCTAATTAAATTCTTTAATGGTCCTTCCCAGAATAGAAACTCACCATAGACAATAATTTACAGGAATCTTTGAAATGAAATAGTACATTTCCATATCACACAAAGAAAATAAAATGACAGATGATTTAAAAAATGATTTGGTTTTTACTTAGCATTTTGCCATAGATGATAGTGAAATCATTATTTTCAGGCCAGAATGGAACTTAGCAAACAGTAGGCATAAATCCTTGAATACAATCATCTATTGACATTTGGTATTGCATCCTGTTTAAGTGATTTTTTTTCAAATCATAATCAACCTCCAAAATCTCTAATCCATTTAATATCCAGTGTGGTTTAATCTACATAAAACTACTAAAGCATTGTTCATTCAATGAAAATATGTTTTATTAAAGGTATGTTTTTATTTCTTCAAGAACTTTGGTTGATTTTCAGCTTCTGATACTAATTACCACTTTGGACATGCTCTTTTTCTAATATTCTTTAATGACATGTGCCTTCAGAATGTAGGCAATCATAGCTCTCAACAGCTTCCTTTTCTTTATTCTATGTAAATTGCTATGACTTCTTGGGAAAAGATAGTGGAGAGGTTTCCCATTAGTTTCTCGGTGGTTTTAAATGCCATGTCTCATTTGAACGTAGACAATAATGGCACTTAACAGATTCCTTTTCTTTATCATCTGTGAATTCTTGATAAAAAAATAATGGAGTGGTATCCCATTTCCCTCTCCATGGCTTTAAATGCCATATCTCTTCAGCATGTATGGAAATAATGGCTCTTCAGAGATTCCTTCTCTTTATTATTGTCTGTGAATTGTCATGATTTCTTTGGAAAGATAGTGGAGTTGTTTCTCATTGCCTTCTCAATGGCTTTAAATACCATGTCCCTTTAGAATGGAGACAATCACAGCAATTAACAGATTCCTTTTCTTTATTATCCATGAATTTCTATGACTTATTGGAAAGATAGTGGAGTGATTTCCCTTTGCATTCACCACTTTTTTCTTATCTTTTTATCTGGTTACCACCCACTGCTTTTTAACCCAATGATTTTTAACATAGTATTTTGAAAGAAGAGATGGATTCATGCCTTTTTCCAAGATATTAGTGTGAAAGTGAATGCAACAGTCTAGACCAAAATTTAAACTCAGCTCCCTGATTTCACTTTCCATTTTGTTACATGCACCCCAACTTTTTTTTAAATACTGTACATAAAATGCATATTTCACATCCACTGCACTTATCTTCATGACAGCTAAAATATCTCTATGCCTCATATACAAATGAGAAAATAAAAGTGTTTGGTGTGTCCCTGCATGTGCATGTACAAGTGTATATATGAGTGTTTACATGTGCAAGTGAATATGTGTGCTTTCATGTGTGCGTATACATGGATAGGTGTATATGTGTGGACTAATAGATAAAGGAAAATGTGACATAAAAGATGCTGATAACAACATGAAACTTCATAGAAATTATTTTTTTACATTGAAACAAATAAAAATAATTGAATGACATTTTAAAAACAATTTATTTAAAAAATTTTCTAGGAAGAATGAAAATGTTTAGGTTTTAAAGTCATTTGAGGAACTCTGAATATATTTTATATTTATATATATTATATTTGCATATATATATTTATATATATATTATATTTATATATATTATATTTATATATATATATATTTATATATATATATATTATATTTATATATATATATTTATATATATTATATATATATATATATTTATATATATATATTATTTATATATATATTTATATATATATATTATATTTATATATTTATATTTATATATATATATTTATATATATATATATCATATTTATATATATATATTCATATATATATATATTTATATATATATATTCATATATATTATACTTATATATATATATATATATTATTTATATATATATATTTATATATATATATATTATATTTATATATTTATATTTATATATATATATTTATATATATTTATATATATATATATATTTATATATATATTTATATATATATTATATTTTATATATATTTATAAATATAAAAGTGAACATAGAAGTCAACACTTAGAGGCAACAGTCTGTGTCTGTTTCATGCTATATGCAATCATCAGGCCTGACGATTGCATATAGCATGAAACAGACTGAAACAGACTAAGTGTTGACTTCTATGTTCACTTTATATTTACACATGCTCTATCTCTGATATTGAGCACTTTTATCCCATAAATATAGCACACCTTAAGACTATATTTCTTCATATATATATTTATATATATATTATATTTATATATATATATATATGTATATATATTCATATATATATATATATATATATATATATATATATATATATATATATATATATATATATATTATTCTTTATGGGATTTATCAAATAAACTATGTCCTGTAAGTTGATTGGGACTTTCTTATTACCTACATTAGTAATGTTTTTTAAATCTTAACTCATGGAAATATATCATGGAACAGGTGACTTTTTCTTGCCTGAGGATTTTAAGGAATAATGGTGTTTTGCTAATTTTTTGATTTATATCATTGAACACTATGTGAATTCTGCTAAAGACCTCTCTTGATTCAAGCCATCACTGCTATTGTTGGTCTTTATATTTGACTGGATGTAATTCCTATGAAACTTAAAGTAGGAACAAGATAGGGGAATGCTTAATTTTACTTATCAATAATTTTTTTTACTTACAGTAATCGGTTTCAATACAAATATATATATCTTGTATCTCATAGTATCTAAACATTCTTTCTTTCTTTCTTTTTCTTCTTCAGCTCACCAAATTGTATACCAGAGGCCAACTGAATCGCAAGACTATGTGATAATGATTCCTGTTGGTAATGTTAAAATAATAACAGCTGATCTTGTAAGCACTTCATCTAAATTTGTTAGGAGAATTATCTATGTATTGTTATAAATTAAATGATTTTTTATGTATGAATTTATTTAAAATGTAAATTATTTTAGTATTTCTTACATTGTACAGCTAAAAATAAAACATGTTCTGGGGATACAACTTCCAGTAAACAAATTGAATTTCAATATCTGTCTATATTTCTGAGATGAGGTATTATGTACACTATTTACATTATTCAGACTATTGTCCTCATCTTTGTTGCCATATTTATCACAACATTTCGGCTGTTGTACTCAAGGACACATGGCACAGTATATAAAGGCGTTAGTTAGATCCAGTGACAGCACCCAAAGAGTGTGAGTTCAATACCAGGTTAAGGTGGTGGAAAACTTGGAGAGGGGAATTAACAGGAGATAACTGATAACTGACATCCATTAGATGTGGCACGTGGAACTAGAACAGTCTACCCCAGTGAGCAAAATAAAGGGTTCAGTTCGACATTCCAACCACCTGAAGAAGGCCAGAGCGTACAACAGCCAAAACATTGTGATAAATATGACAACAAAGATGGGGACAATAGTCCGAATAATGTAAATTGAATTTTTTAGATGGGAGTTCTTTTTTCCTGTTACCTATTATTGCAAAATTGTATTTCATTAAGTATCAATGAATTAATGATTTACTTCTCATCCTACAATAACAAAATCTACTGAATTATAATCATCGGAAGGCAAAAAAAAATTACTAAAAAGTATAATTTCAACCCTACCAATAAATAGTCATTACTGTTCTTTAGTTTTCTGGGTGACATGTGATACATACCATCATCATCATCATCATCATCATCATCATCATCATCAGTCCTATGATTAAGAGTTGCTGCACAGCTAAGCACTTGACTAGATCTCTCCTCATATCTGGGTTGAAAGCTGAAAAGTTATTCAAGCATTGTGAATCTTGGGTAGGTGGATTTAGTGAAGCCCATCCCTCTCCAGATCAAACCAGAAATAATATCCTCCAACTTTAAGGATCACTTTAGAAACAGATACATGACCAATGATTCCATCAGCAAAAACATTTTGCCATGGCCGTTGTCTTCAGACCTTTACCCAGCAATGTCATATTACTGTACTGGTTGTATAAAACCCAATTTACCCTATTGTGCTAGAAGGCTGTTGATCCTACAAGTAGGTTCATCCATCTTTTGACAGATGTTTCTTTTTTTAATCCTTCTGTGTATTTAATCATCTTTTTCAAGAGAAAAGCCTAGTTTAGTCATCGATGACAAAACTCTGTAGGAAGTATACTAGGTCACTCTGTTAGTGCAACTAGTACCATTTTGATACCAATTGCACTAATAGAGTGACCTATCATGTGATAAATATATTCTATTTATAATTCTATCATTTTGTTTATTTACATTTATTTAATATTCCTTTTATAAAGGTGAAAAATGACCGACTTATCAGCTCAACATTTTGGGACTTACTGCAGTATGGATTATCCCAGAAGAGGCAGGTGACTCCACTTCAACTTGTGACATAGAGATGGAGATAAGAAAATCCCAAGAAGATGCAAGAAAAATCCAGTTCAGTAGTAAAATGGAAACTGGAAAATATTGGAAAATGGGAAGTTCCAGGTGAGAAACAAAGCTGGAATAAGTACACAGAATCCATATGGGAAACACCTGGAAATTTTGTCCTATGCATATTAGTGTGAACAGTGATATTGATGTGGATCTTTTCAATGTATACTCATGTGCCTGATAATTTCTTGCATATGTGCTTTTGAGCTATGATAATTATATATATATGTGTGTGTGTGTGTGTGTGTGTGTGTGTGTGTGTGTATACACTCTACAGGAAAAAGTTTAGGGCCACCCAGAATCTCTTTAAAGAACACCATAAAATGAGATATTTTTTGCAGAACATAAAATTTCACTAACAGTGTATATTTTTTTTATTCTGACAAAAAAAAATAAGTATCATATTTTATTTTCAACAATAAAACAACCATCTGCCTTAATTACTATGTTACAAATTCTTGGCATTCTTTCCAACTGTTTTTGATGGTAGACCTTTCCAAGCATTCTTCAAGTACTGAAAAAGTTCACACTCACTCTTTGGGTATTCTCACTTATCACTTATCCAGTCATCTAACATTAATTCAGTGGGAAATAGGTTAGGAGATTGAGGCAGCCAAGTTATAATTTACAAAATTTTGCTCTTTTTTTTTATTCAACATAATTTTGACATAATTTAGAAGAGTTTTGTGATCATTGTCTTGTGATTTTTCCAATTATGTATAAACCAGATGGTACAGAATGTCTTTGCAAAATCAAATGGTATTGTTCTTTTTTCATAGGCCTGAATTAACATTTAGAACATGTATTAACACTTAAATTAGTTGAAAATTTTAGTAATCTCAAGAGGATAATGGTGAAAATAAAATATAATATTTATCATACAAAATATTCATAATTTAGTGAAATATATTTTGGACAGACAAATCCAAATTTGTACCTTTTGGTTATAAGAAGAGCTTATATGAGGATATTGAAAAGTTAAAGCAAATACAATGTAATTACTTTAAAAGAATATATAAAAATATATTTTATTTTAAGGTGTTGTTTAAAGAAATGCAGGGTTACTGCAAATTATTAGCTTTGTATATATATATATATATATATATATATATATATATATATATATATATATATATGACTGAGTGGCTAGAACATTCACTTTCTGACCATGAGATCCGGGTTTGAATCTCACCATGGTAAATTTGTCAGGAAGGAGACTTCCTGATGTTATCAGACTGCATTGAGGTCGATCCAAGCATGTGACACCTAGAAAGTGCCTTAAGACCACACCAAGGGTTGACACAAGCCTTGTGAGTGAAATTGGGTAGATGGATTTCTTGGTGGCCATAAATAGCTGTGCTAGCATGAAGACACAAGTCATCGCGGCTGAGGCCTTGAGCATGCTAGCCTTGATCAAATTCTTGATCATGCTAGATAACATGCTCTCTCCCAGAAACTGTAAGTTCTGCTCAGCATAGTTGCAGTATAAACCACAGGTGGACTTTGTGTGTGTTGAGCCAACACAAAAGTAACTGAGTGAGTGTCTGCAATAGGGATTGGCTAGCCATCCTAGCAGACAGGAATCCTTGAATACGAGTGGCTAGTTATTACATATATATATATATATATATATATATATATATATATATTGTAATTTTTGAAGGATCTTTTATGCAAACATTATTTCTTATTTCTATAAATGCTATTTTTAGTGGTACTCATGTTTGAGTTGCTGTCCATGTTTTATATTTTATTAAACAATGAACTTTATTAACAATTAGTTTAAATTCAGATGTCCTACCAATGAAAATTCCTGGTTTTGACAGGAATTGAACTTGCATTCCATTTTGACATTATTTCTTATTACTATAATCGTTATTTTTAGTGGGTACATGAGTTTGAATTGCTATCCTTGTTTTTTTTATTTAGTGGGTACACATGTTTGAGTTGCTAACCCTGTTTTTTTCATTTAGTGGGTAGATGAGTTTGAGTTGCTAACCTTATTTTTTTATTTCGTGGATACATATGTTTGAGTTGTTAACCCTGTTTTTTTATTTAGTGTGTACACATGCTTGAGTTGTTAACCCTGTTTTTTTTTTATTTAGTGAGTACACATGTTTGAGTTGCTAACCCTGTTTTTTCATTTAGTGGGTACAGGAGTTTGAGTTGCTATCCTTTTTTTTTTTATTTAGTATGTACACATGTTTGAGTTGCTAACCCTTTTTTTTGATTTAGTGGGTACATGTGTTTGATTTGCTATCCTTGTTTTTTTTTATTTAGTATGTACACATGTTTGAGTTGCTAACCCTGTTTTTTTCCTTTAGTGGGTAGATGAGTTTGAGTTGCTGTCCTTGTTTTTTTATTTAATGGGTTGCCTAGTCCAACAAAGAGTGGTAAAAAAAAAACTTTGCAACCAAATTTTACAAACCGGGAGACAGAATTTTTTTTCAGAAATTATAGAGGAGAAAAAAGCTTCTGGGAAGATGGAATTATCATCAAAAGACTTGGCAGAGTGATATACATGCTCAACGGAAGAAGAGGATAGTTCCCATATTTTTACCAGTAATGATGGAAGTATCTCCAACCCCATCAGTGCCAGAAGTATCAGCTCCCCAAAAACCACTAATGCCTCAAATCTCACCAACACAAAAACTGGTGAGATGGAAATGTACTAGGAAAAGGAAAAAAGTCAAACAATTATGTCCTGACCCCCAAAAGAAGAGGTATTGAGCAAAGTTGCATTTAGCTCAGGGGGAGGTGTTGTAATGGAATGTCCCACACTCCCTATCGTCTATGTGGACTGACTATATCAGTAGCTATATATGGTGAGCACAGAATATACCTGGGGGCTTGCTTCAGGAATTAGTTAGAGATTCGTCTCCAGGTAAGCTAGTCGAACTCTCTTCCTTCGTGCAGAGAGGAACCCAGACAAGACTGTGCCCTTCAGCATAGCCTTGTCTGGGGTGGTAGACAGCTACCCTGTTTTTAAAGGCTCTACAAGAAATTTTTGCCCAAGCCAAAGGGCTCAGTTTTACCCCACATTAAATAATGGCCTTGTGCTACATCCTGCCTTGCCGGTAGGTGAGGTAAATAATCTTAGAACTACTAGCCTGCCACTTGATTCCCTGTCTTTCAGTAGTGTATTCTCTTTTACAATAAACTTCTCTTCTTTCATCTATGCATGTGTTGTTGTTCCTTCACTTGAGTACCACCTTTTCTGTTTGTAACCTATTTAAGGATACAATTCCAAGGAACATAACATCTTTCACACTATTGTTTCGTATATTTGGTTTGAAAACAGGCACTAGATGATGGTACAACATCTGTCATAAAATCTTTTTCATTAGGCAAGTAGTTGGTCAGAAGGAACTTAAACACATATATACTATAACTTCTTACTTTTGCTTTTTTGGAAGCCATGATTTGTTTTGGAAATGAAAATTGTGTTTTCCCATTCTCTTCGCCACAGTGACTTTATTGAGACATCTCTAGTTAACTAGCTGTTGACTCCTTACAGTTCTTCTGCTATTGATAGTTCTTATTTTCATCCTACAGGTTTCTTAATCAATCTGCTTCCACGCTATAGAGAGGGGCAAAAGTATTATATATGCTCACAGTACAGAGCATGGAAGAAGAAATGTCTAAATTCTATAGCACACGGGATAATGTCAAATCTTAATGCAAATTGCAGGAAATTACTATCCTCATGGAAGATCAAAATGCTAAACTAGAAAAGAAACAAGACATTGAAATAGTCTATAAGTATGGATTGGATTCCATAACAAACATTATGAGAAAATGCGTCCAATAGTGAACAGTAAATGGTTAAATAATAAGCAACACTTGTAGATATGGAAAGCCCAAAAGAAGACATGAAAAAGCAGATAGACTAGATAACAATCAATACAAGGTTCAGAAATACAATCCTATACTCTAAAACCTATTCAATTCCCTACAGTGGAGACACTGATCTTTTAGCCATATGTTAACTCAGACTAAAACTATGGAAAGTAAAGAAATGCAAAAGAATTCAGAAACTCCAGGATGACTCAATTGGCAAAAATATATATACTGACAGAGTTAAGAGCAAATTTAATAGCTTAGATGAAGCTATAAATTCAAAGTGGAATGCCTGAAAGGAAAGGAAGACAATTGCAAGCAAGATAATCCCAAAGAAAGAGAAACATATAAAAAGTAGATGACAGATAAAATCCATTATATAATGAAAAAGGAACAACAATCAATGCTGAAAAATAGAATATTAAACAGAAACATGACAAACAAATGCAAAAGTCAAAGGATGAATGACTGAATCAAATGTATACAAAAGTAGAAACACTGGGAATCATGTATAAAAGAAATCACAGGGCAAAAGACAAGCTCCTCAACAGGATTCATTCATAAAATCTAAAGAGGGAACACTCAAAATATAGAAAGAAAAATACTTCAAAGGTGAAATGAATACATTGAGGAACACTTCCACAATGGAGGAGGGAAACTTACCATACACAAAAACATAGTAAAGGTAAGCCTGACACTAAGACGAAAATAAAACATCAGGACCTGATGAGATTGTCATAGAAATGTTTTTAGTCTTAGATTTTTGTTTTCTTAATTGAATGCATGGTAGTAAAGCCACTAAGACACAAGGAGATTATTGGGTGTGAGAGAAAACGGAAAACATTAGTAAGGAACAAGAACAATAGAAGAGTGATCAAAAAAAGAGTAGATAATGATTGACATTGCATTTAAATTTTTGAAGGTCAAAATTGGCTGGAAAACATGAAACCAGAAGAGTGTTCCACAAGTGGGAATTGTGAGTGAAGAAACTTTCAGCATAGAACTTATGGCTACATCTAGCCAATTCTCATCTACTATATAAATTTATAAAGTCTAGGAATCATAGGAAAGAGATCATCTGAACAAATACCATGAAAATATTTATAGAAAAGACACAGCAAAACAATTTTACAATGGTGAAAAGGTAACTGAAGCTGAGAAGCCAGGTCAGGACCAATAAAATTGCTGATTCTTCTTTGAATTTTATCAATGATCTTTAGCTTAATGAGCCACAAAATTAAGTTTATCATCCACACTGTAAACAGTTGAATGCATATGAAGGATAGGAAATTTTGGAGAGCCATGAATGCCACACATTGTGAAGGGACTTACATATAGAATAAAACTAACATCTTTGTTAAGGTTTGAAATCCAAGTTGCTTTCAAATTTTTTGATAAATTTTCACCCATAACATGGCTCATGAGCAACTCAAGTTTCTAAATAAGGTTGCTGTATTGACATAAGATGAGGAAGCAAGTATAAAGAGAATCAGGGTAACTCAACTTTGTGGACATAGCTGTACAGGTTTGAACTCGTGGAACTAACGAATGATGTGCATCATAGCATTTTCCATATGGGGTGTAGGCTTATTTCAACCAACAGAAAATTTGCCAGTCTTATTCAACTCCAGCATAGACTATAGTTTGTATCCAAACACAGGACACAAACGCAGTATATGCTGGGGTTGAATAAAACTAACAAATTTTCTGTTGGTTGAAATGTTTATTCTCCATATGAGGTAAGTTGGGATTTTATTGTGTACTATATATATATATATATATATATATATATATATATATATATATATATTAAAAGAAAGAGAAACCACAAACATTTCTAGTTGTAATGTGGATTTTAAAAAAAATATTATGCTCTGTTTTCCATAATTTTGCTAAATGTGTTTCAGGTCTCGCGATCATCATCAGGCAAAGGGTCAAGATTTCCACATATTATTAAAAATAATTAATTTTTATCTTATGTTTTTTGATGTTAAATATTCATGATATGAAACATTCTGTTTTTTGTGTGTTAGTGACCCAGATGTCTTTCTTGAACTGGCAGTGAAAAGTTCTTATCTTCTTTTGTTTTCTTTATAATTATAATAATTATTGCTCTGTTTTTGACATTGAGCTCTCCCTGGATCTATACCCTTTTGGAATTTTCCTATGGATTAACAAATATTATCATTATATATATATATATATATATATATATATATTTCACTTCAGGAATTGGGTAAAATTGAGTCTCAGTGGACATTCAAGGCAAGGAGCCTCATTAAGATTACAACCACTTATCATGGCTGGAGAAAATGCAGGATCCACTCGGAGATGATGGGATGATGATGAAATGTTGCCAGTTTTATTTTTCCTCCATTTGAGTTGTTAGAGCTAGATCAGAAGTGATTTGGCAATGAGTATAACCAACAAGGCATTTGCAATACAGACAAAGCTATTGAAATGTTATTTCAATGTTTTATCATAGAGCTATTTCATCAAGAATATTATCCAGAAGGTAAAAGTAAATAAAGACAATTGAATCTCTAAGCATACACACAAAAAAAAGAAAGAAAACTAAGAGACAGGAATGAAGAAATCTAAACAATCATAAAAATAAAGAGAATATTTTGATAAGTATAATAAACAAAATTAGGTGATATCCTCAGAGGCGAGCTACTGTTTTTATTTGTGTTTTTGTTTTTCTAAAACTCATTTTGGCAAAGCAAATAAAAGGAAAACATTGTTATCTTGTTTTATTTGGCTAATTTATCAATATGAGTTTTCTGCAGTAAATGAATTTTTGTCCAGAAATGCTGTTTTCTTTTTGTCAAATCTCTCAAGATTTTACTCTCTATTTCCTAAGTATTCAAACTGAGAATATGAAATTTAATTATCTTTGCACAGACTCGGGCAAAACTAAAAAATAGAAATCCTTTTATCTACCTAACTACCTACCTACCAACCTATAAACATTTATCTACACACACACTCACACACACACACACACACACACACATATATATGTCAGTATATATATATATATATATATATATATATATATATAATATAAATATACATACATACCAACATACAGGTGAATAAATTCCTGTATAAATAGGAGGAGAAATAAATGTGAATGTGTTAGAACATATGCATATATATATATATATATATATATATATATATATATATATTGCTGGTGGTTGTTTGTGTGTGTGTGTGTATATATATATATATATATATATATGTGTATATATATATATATATGCATACATATCTCTATACATATAAATATAAATATATATATATATATGTATATATATATATATATATATATATATATATATATATACATATATATATATATATATATATATATATATATATATCTATATATATATATATATACATATATCTATATATATATCTATATCTATCTATCTATATATATATATATATATATATATATTTAAACAAAATCTCACTGTGTTGTAGTAATTTAAATATGACTTGAAAACATTTACAAATACTGCACAGCTTTTTTACTTATTTATTAACATATATACATATTTTTTCAAAATTTTAATTTTGTTCAATATACTATCTTTGAAAATTTCTTTTAATATTAAACTTCACCCAATACAAAGCTCAAGAGGTACTCAAGGTAGAGAGTTACATTTAAAATGGTAATAATCTGTGTGAAATGAATGAAAGCAGAGTTTGTTGGTAGTGAAGATTAAGAGGATAATGAGGTCAGATAATGATTGACCCTTGGCTTGAAGATGTTAAGATTGTAATGTTAAGGTAAGTATCCACACCTATTTCTGTTATGCAAAGTAGCAGTTGTTTGGATAAAAGCTAAGTGAAATTTCTCCTTACATTTGAAATATGGAGGAAATAATGATGATTCAACTTTGTTCAAGAATCCTGGCATGTCTGAGCTATAAATGTCTGAACTGGTATAGCTAAAGAATGGAGTTCTTCTGAACATTTGCCATGGAAATGTCTGTTGGTTTAATGTCATATCAACTTCTTATGGGTCATTTAATGCCAAAATTTAATTTTCTTGGGAGCTTGGGAGTTTGTTTTTTTTTCTTACAAATGTAATACAAAAGTAATGAGGCCGATTCAATTCTGTATATGTGGCATGGTGGGTCCTAGTTCTAAAGGTCAGAACAGGTGGAAGTAAGGAATGAAATGTATGCCATGGAAATAGTGATAGGCTTGTGACATTTCATTCATGGAAAAAGGACAGTAGTGTTAAATATAATTAATTACCAACAAGACCACTCAAATGGTTGTCAATGCCTGAAAAGAGTAGATTGGGGAGTCCAGATATGACAGCAATACTCTATTTTTCATCTGATTTCACGCTTGTAAAGGCAAAGCGTGGAAGATGGAGTCAGGTAATTTCTGGTATAGTACAAGGAAGTAACAAATGAATCTTACTTTTTTCTTCTTTTATTAGTACTACAGTGTAACCCGGATATAAGAGACCCGGATATATGAGAAACCCGGATATAAGAGAGATTTTCTCTGGTCCCAAATTAAAGCCTGTGTTAATGTATATAAAATAGACCAAACCCGGATATAAGAGAAACCCGGATATAAGAGACTTCTTCTCGGGTCCCGACAACTCTCTTATATTTGGGTTACACTGTATAAAGAGATATAACAAGGAACTGATTATTTATAATGTAGTCCAAATGACATAATAATTTATAATCAGTATTTAATCAACTGATAAGAGAAAGCATGAAAATTTGTCCATTTTTTTTTTTAACTTCATCTCTATAAACTGTAAGTCTCTTATAACAATGACAAAATGAAAGTGTGAATATAGGTGAGTGTTTCAACATGTGTATTTTCATGTACAGGCTAATATTTACATGTGTATGTATATATGCATACAGGGTGCAATGAATAAATTGTTGCCATTTTATAATTTTAATTTTGGGCATGTGAGTTGTTTCTTTTTGATTTTGTCAACTGAATAGTACAGTTGGGAATCATCTGTGAGAAAGAGAGCATCATGACATAATTTACTCTGCCAGAAATTTTGAAATGAAGGTCCAATATGAACATTTCAGAGTGTTTGGGTTTCAGAAACATTCTGATCATTCTGATAAGAAAAGAACTCCTGTATTTGTTTGTGAGGGCCTTAGATTCAACATGGAGGCCTACATCAAGTGTTTTGCTGGTTCAAGAGGGTGGCCACTGGAAAACCCTACGTCTGGCAACAGGACTATGCCCCATGTCACACAAGCAGGCAAGCCCAGTCATGGTTGTCATACAATTTCTGCAACCACATCACTTCTTTACATATAGCCACCTAACTCCCTAAAGTGCAACCCTCTTGATTTTTATGTGTGGGGCATAGTTGAGAGAGAGACCAACAAAACTTCTTGTAACACCAAAGATGAACTGAAGGTAAGGATTATGCCAACTTAAACAAGTAGACATCCAGAAGAGTTGCAGGAGATACCAAAGTTATCTGGAGACCATGGTTCAAGCCAATAGTGATTTTATTGAATAAATTTACTCTTTAGTATTTCAAAATAGTTTTGCGTAATATAGGTAAATATATTTGTTGAAATGAAATGTCAGTATTATTTACATTTTTGCATAATTTAAATGACAATTTATTTATTACACCCTGTATGTATATATGTGTGGACTAATAGACAATGGAAATTATTTCCATTCTGACTATTGTCTACATCTTATAACATTTCAGCCATTGCATCCTCTGGCCTTCTTTGCTGTTGTTATCACAACATTTTAACTATTGTACCTTCCAGCCTTCATAAGGTGTATGGGGATCTTTTTTGTTGTTATCACAACTTTTTGGTTGTTGTGCCATCTGGCTTTAATCAGGTATATGTGTATCCAGATAACCTCGAGCAGATTTCTAACTGAACCCTTTATTTAATCTATAGGACAATAACCTAGTGAATTAAAGCATTGATTCATGAATTTGGTGATATGGTAATTGTGAGTTCAAACCCTGTGCCTGACAGTGTGTACTTGAATTCAGTGGAAATAGGATGAGTAATAACTGAACACTATTAAAATAAGAACTATATGTGATATCCCTAGACATAGACAGTGGAACAAGAACAGTCTAGCCCTATTGATTAAATAAAGTGTTCAGTTTGAAATTTCCTGTAGGCTACCCGGATCAATACACATGAAGGGCCAATGGCTGAAACATTGTGAGAGCAACAAAGATGTAGACAATAGTCTGCATGTAAATAATTTAAATAATTTTTCATCCTTTCTTCATAAACTTATTGTTAACACATTTTGGTTGGTCATTCTTCATCCCATGTCAGGTTTATTGAGTGTTTTCCTTGAAGGAAAGGAATTTCTTTTTTTTTTCTGCATAGAATACACTTGATAAATGCTGAAGAACAGGTTGACTAAAACGTGTTAATAACAGCAAGAATATAAAGAGATTTAAACAATAATATGAATGGCCAATAGAGATTTTTAAAAATTCTTTTCAATATAAGTAGCCAGTAAGTTTGAATAAAATGGTTATTATTTTTTATTTCATTTATGAGACAAAGAATTGCCAATGTTGTTTAATTTTATTTGAGCTGTTGTTCTCATATTCATTCTGTCATATAGGAAGAAAATGAGTATCTACTGACACCAAGGACTTATGAATATGTTTTCCAACAAGTGTATAAATAGCAGTGTCAGGCTACTAACTATGGTGATTATTGAGTGACTATTGAGTGGAACTATCCAGTTGAATTAGTGTGAATTATTGTGCATTGAGGATTTAAGATTTGTTTAGGATTTACTGGATGTTAAGCCAAGCTGCGCTACTAACAGAGTATTCACTGAAATCGTTAATTATATTTGGTTGAATTTTACTTCTTTGTTCCTGTTAAGAACTTATTTACAGTTGTAATTAAATACTGTTTTATTTTAACATTGAAGTCTTGAGTTATACCTAATCATTAATGGCCACTGTATGTCACAAAATATTCTTATATATGTTATTATAGACAGCATTTTTATATATTATGCCTATAATAACATCTATAATAATCAAGACTTATTGCCACATTAAGTTGTAAATTCAGTTCTCGTACAAACTCTGAAGTTAAGCAATGTCAAGCCTGGTTTGTATCTAGATTAGTGATCGTTTGGAAATAGCAGGTGCATTAAACTTAAATGTATGGGTGATGTAACGGACAATGGCTCAGAATTGAAAATCGGAGAGTCAAGTTCCAATTCCAGCTAGGTCTATTATATTTATTTAGATGCAAATATCCTTGGGAAAAGTATGAATCTAGCTCTTCGAATCAGTAAATAATTATTATCTCCAAAAAATTCTTACAGTCTAAAAATATTTCCTGGCTTTAAATAAACTGCAAAAGGTTGATAAGCCATAAAAAACAATTCAATCAATTATAATAATCAAAATGAGGACAACTATTCAAATAAATTAAAGTAGTAGACCTCTGTCAGTCAATGTCGTCTATGGTTGTGCACACTGGTGTCAAGTCATATCAATGCTCTGGAACAGTGTCACCTGTGGCTGGTCATGGGGTCGTCTACATGGGAGTATGCTTTCTGCCTTGCTTTCTTTTTCTCAGCTATGGATTTTCCCTTACCCAACCTGAGTTGTTTCCAGAGCACACTGTGCCATCTGCTGCAGTCAACTGCTGCATCTTCCAATGTTTTTGCGTTAATGTCCAGAGCTTTCATTTCATGCTTGATGACATCTTTGTAGTGGAGCTGGGGGTGCCCAACAGGTCTATTGACAGAGGCTAGTTGACCCTACAGGATGTCCTTTCCATCTGATACTCACCATTCATCCATGTATTGAATACAGTAAGGCTGTTTATTGCAGATCCTTCTCTGGATTTTGTCAAGAATCTGTAGATGCACAGCAGGAGCACCAGAGAAGGATCTGCAATAAAATAGGTGCTGACCAGGCATCTCATCATCAGTCACTTTCTCACCAATGTGACATGGCTTCCCTTTGCCTGTTCTAAAAATATTTTCATGGTAATTGCTCGGATAAGCCTTTTTTCCTGGTCTCCTTACTAAATGAATTGAAGCCTGCTACTAGATTGGCAATTAGGTCTCACCATTTTACTGTTGAACTCACTAGATGCAACTGTCACTTCTACCCTAACATTTTTCTCACACTTTCCACCTTTGGAACTAACTTCCAGTTTTGGGATTCCCTGATAACTACAATCTTCAAACATTTAAATGCAACTTTAATTGCCATCTTCTGTCTACTTTAAGCCTGTTCCTTTTGTCCTTTCCTCAATCCGACCCATTTTCATTCTTCTCATTGTCATTCACTTTCATTCCTTTTAACTCCTGAGTTCTGGTGGCATCTGCCTTGCTGGATCTAGGCAAATTGCTCGAAATCAATTGCTCAACAGTAAATTGCTTGAAATCAATTGCTCAACAGTAAATTGCTCAAAATCAATTGCTAGAAAAATAATTTCTCAAACTATCAATTGCTCAAAAGGCAGATTGCTCAAAGTAATCTCGAAGCTCGAAGCACCATGTAAACTGTGCCATCTCACGATACGTCAACAGAACTGGATATAAAAGGAAAACTCAACTTTAGCAGTCCTGATTTTTTTTCTATATTTGTTTTCTATTTCTATTTCAGTAATTTTGGAGATCTCGAACCCTAGTGATGGGCATAACTTTTGTTGAGAGCGAAAAAGGAAAAAAGTTGTGTTTGGATGGATATCTATATATATTAAGGACAAAACAGTGAACAATAAAATTTACTGGAAATGTGAAATGGGCAAAAAAAGGAAATGCTTAGCACATGTTTCATTTTTTTTTTTAACCACAGGTTTTGAGCAAACTACCTTTCGAGAAAAAAAAATAAGACCTGCTATATAAATATACTTGTTCTTCAATTTTAACTGTTCAGTTAACAACAATAAATTTGTATTATTTTATCTTATAGTAAATATTAGAAACAATGTAGTTTTATTTTTTTTTAACCACAGGTTTCAAGCAAACTGCCTTTCAAGCAATTGACAGTTTGAGAAATTATTTTTTCGAGCAATTGATTTTGAGCAATTTACTGTTGAGCAATTGATTTTGAGCAATTTACAGGATATACACCTTACTTACGGTTAGATCATTAAAGAACAAAAGAAAGTCTGAGCCACTGCAGCTCACACTATCTAAGAAGAATACATGGTGTGAGCACCTGGGTGTTGGGTACTTTGTCACTCCAATTAGGTATGCAACAAAGGCAGTACATGCGAAAAATGTTCATTATTCACTCTTGTTTGGCGTATGTTGTCCATATTTCACTGCCATACAACAGAATGCTGATGATGCAAACATCGTAAACATTTTTGAAGGAGTTGTCAACTATGAGTTCTCCCAGTCATGAGTTATAAGTTGGCTTTGGATTGTTCCAGAAATGCCAATACACTTATGGATTTCAGTATTGAACAACAGATTGTTACTGGTAAATTAACCCATTGCCTGCCATGAGCCCCATTTGGGGATCTGATAAAATTAAACTCACTACATGTTATTCCTTGTATTTACATTGAATTGCTTACATACATTGCATTTGCAGAGGTATATTTTATAACACTTCACCTTTAAAGTTTTTATTATCCGCCATAAGAAGACACTTACTCTCATAATTTTACATTTCACGAGTAGAAAAATAATGACTATTTTGAAAAGTATTTTTTTTTATTTCTAATCAATATTATTTTTTGATGTTTTATGCACATATCTATTTGATGTTCTAGTTTCTATAAAAGCAACAATGGTAACTACTAAAATTAAAGATAAGGAATAAATAAACTCTTAAGACAAAAATGTGCATTAAAAAAATTGGAGATTTAATGGGTTAAAGTTGAATTTTATTTGAACAGTTGTTTAAATTTTCATTATTATAAATGTTATTATAGACACAAAACTTTGCCTATATTATGTCTATTTTAAAATGTATAATAATCAAGGTGAGAACAATAATTCAAATAAATTAAAGTATATTGACAATATTTATTTACTGTAACAAGTAATATTAAATACAGTGTTTTTTTACTGTAACAGATGTATTTCAAGACATTTATAGCTTTGATTACAGACTATTATTCTTTCTACATATTTTGATAGACGTGTAATTGTCTCTTGTAATAAGTAAATTAAAGAATCTGCCCATAATAGGATAAAAAATTTAAGTTTAATTGTTTCCTCTTATTTTTTTATAGATTCGGTTTAAAAACATTTTGTTCTATAATTAAATCAGAAAGTTCTAATCCAATTTAAAAATAAATTATACTTTTTTTTCTTGGATATTTTTCATAATCAGTAAAGTTTCAATTAGTGCAATGAATTTGTAGACCATATCATTTACTCAGGACAAAAATGTATTATGTGTCATATATATATATATATATATATATATATATAACTTTTTCTGTACCTTCTGAAACCACATCCATTCCATAAAAGCAGGAACTACAAAAGGAATTCAATTACATATTCAGTGTTTTGCATTGATGTATGCCCATAAAAATAATCAAGTTGTTATGATATAATTTGGTTTCAGTTTTTCAAACTTTATCAGAAAACAAAAATTCAAAACAAGTACCAAGTGAGTATCATAAAAAAAGAAAACAAATCTTCATTTAAAGACTATTTTTAAATGAAGTGACTTTTATCTGGTTTTATCTAATTCTATATTTTAGGATTTTGTTTGACATGTTTGGGTAATTATCTTTTAATAATTCAAAGAAGAAAACATGTTTTTTATGTGTTTGTATTTTAATTACAGATTCTGATGCCATTTTGAGGAACCAACTCATTAAGTGATTTTTTCTCTCTGGTTTTCTTGCTCGGGCCATTATTTATTAATTTATTTCCCAGTTAACTTTCTCAGAATAATTTTCAGAGTTGAGTCTTTTGGTAGAATATCACTTTCCACAGGTTCATGGCAAGATTCTTCATTTATAATTCAGCTAGTGAAATTTTGGGAACTTCAAGTAAGAGGCTTCATTCTTAATTCTTTGACTGAAATTTAAATGAAATTTCTCCAGGTTTTCTTATTTAAGTTTCTTTATAAAAATTATGAGGCTATTATGAGCCCCTATTAATAAAAACCTAGCAATATTTTTTAAGCAACTATTTTTTTTGTATGTGTATTACTGTACTGTTACTGGAATTAAAATATTTTTCTCTGCATCTCTGTTATTCAAGCAAGAAAAAATTAAATGTATCCCAAAATAACATTAAGTTATCAAAGTAAAACTGCTCATCAACTAGCCCTATGTGGTAAATGGAGAGAAGAGACAACTTAATTACATGGACAATAGGAGGTACTGGCATAGTTCCCAGTGCTGAAGTGAAACAAACAAACCATAAATATATATGTATGTATGTGTATGTGTATGTGTGTGGGGGGGAGGGGAGGGGAGTGTTTACATATATGAACTTTCCTCTATGGTACTTAGATTTTATGAATTTAAGATCAGAACTAGATTGGCAGCAAGGTCTCATCATTTTACAGTTGAGATGTTTAAATGTTTAGATGTAAATTCTATGCTAAACATTTATTTTCTCACACTTCTCACTTGTAAAACACTTTTCTGGCTTTTTGCTTTCCATTCTAGTTCAAAAATTTTTTACACTATTTACGTTATTCGAACTATTGTCCTCATCTTTGTCGCCATATTTATTACAATGTTTCGGCCGTTGTACGCTCCGGCCTTCTGCAGAACTGAACTCTTTATTTCACTCACTGGGTTAGACCGTTCTAGTCCCACATGCCATGTTTAATGAATGTCAGTTATCTGTTATCTCTTGTTACTTCCCCTCTGCAAGTTCTCCACTGTCTTAACTGGGTATTGAACTCACACTCTTTGGATCCTGTCACTGGATCTAACTAATGCCTTGAGGAGACATGGCACAGTGGATAAAGGCATTAGTGACAGAAATATAGACAGATACTGAAATAGTGCAATGTATACATAGAGCAGACAGATTGACAAATAGAGAGAGAGAGAGAGAGAGAGAGAGAAAGAGAAAGAGTAAGAGAAAGAGCTAAGCAGTCTAGTTTGATCTTCAAAAATTTTAATGCCATGTCAATCATTATCTTCTATCTTCTTAATAATCTTTTTTTTTCTTATATTCTTTAACAATAAATAACCTATTTTAGTGGCTTTATTAACTTGCTTAGAGTGAAATGATTTATATATATATATATATATATATATATATATATATATATATATATATATATATATATATATATACAGTGAAAAAAAAAAAAAAAATGCTACCTAGTAATACTAGCAAATAATATATGTAAGATTATGTAATTTAAGGTATATAAAATTGAACAGAATTTCTACTAATAAAGTACTAAATAAAAAACGAGAGTGATACTTATCATTAAAATTAAAATTTTAATAAAATTTATAAAATTCTATAAAACAGATTATCTGTGTTCAATACAATAATCCTTGACTTGATTAGTGATGGAATGATTATGAAACTGAGTTAACCTTTGAGAAGTATTGCAAATTTTTGCTTCTTTTTTAATTATAATATATGTGCATGCATATATATGTGCATGTATATATATGTGCATGTATATATATGCACAAATGTTATTTTAGAGGATAGATATATTTGAGTATAGATAACAAATGGTTTTTCAAAAAGTGAAATTAATGTGAACTGGCTTAAAAACATTGAAAATCTTATTAAAGACAATATACTTCTTGGCAGGGATTGAATCTGCCTTTATTCTAGGAAACAGCTTTATAGCCAGGCATGATTTACCATTATAATAAGATACAGATATATATTAGAATACACACACACACACACACACACACACACACACACATATATATGTTGTAACCTAGGGAAGGTTACTGAATAGAATAATCACATGAAAGTTGGTAATGAATGATAATACTTAGGACAAGAGCAACACATATAAGATTCATCAGCAGCATGTAGAAGTAGTAGTCAACTGCTAGAAGTGAGTCAAGTGAATTCCACAATGAATCTCCAACTCTAGACCATGCACAGTATTCACTACTGTATTTATGGGAATAGGGGCATACCCATTATCATCCATAGGTATGCTACAACAATATATAATTATGTATTTGGGCAGGCATAGCTCAAGTAGGCCTCATTTAAATACACATGGAGAAATACCACATTCCATCCACTACGAACTCAGGGCTAATACAAATATAATATCTGTATTGACATGTAAGAAATTGCTGAAAATAATGGAAGCATTATTAATAAAAAAGAAAAAGCCAACACTCAATAACATCAACTATGAATACGGTCACAATGTACTGCCCATGTTTGGAAAATAAAACATTTCTATAACTCTAGATACATATATATTAAAATCCATACATTCTGTTAAAAGTAAAAATAAAATCTTCCTTGATAATGTCTAAAATTATAGTCAAAAGAACTCAGACATACAGAATATTCAGAAACTTTCTGCATAAATTTAGGGCCAGAAAAGAAGAAAATTATAAGAACATCACAAGAAACATTTTAAAATAAACTTGGCAGTTGTTTTTAATGAAACTGGTATATATATATATATATATATATATATATATATATATATATATATATATATATATAGATAACTAGACTCGTTTTAAAAAACCCTCGAATTTTTTGATTTGCTAATCAAATCAATTTCGAGGAAAAAAATTTTAAAAAATGAAAGAGCTACAAACATGAACTTCTTTGCCGACAAAAAAATCGCACAGATGCAGGTCTGAAGCCCAAAAAAAACC
>CAHIKZ030000111.1:172500-215000 GCA_903632075.3 Acanthosepion pharaonis
AGTGTGTTACTAATGGCCATCTTGGTGACTGTGGTCCCAGCTGCCTTGAGATCATCAACAAGCTCTTGCCGTGTAGTTCTAGGTTGTTTCCTCACCTTTCTCATCATCAGGTTCACTCCATGTTGGCAGATCTTGCATGGAACTCCAGACCGAGGGAGATTGATAGTTAATTGGTGTTTCTTCCATTTTCTTATTATTGCACCAACAGTTGACTCCATCTCACCTAGCTGCTTACCAATCATCTTGTAGCCCATTCCAGTCTTGTGCAGGTATACAATTTTGTCCTGGATGTCCTTAGACAATTCTTTCAACTTGCCCATTGTGGAGAGATTAGATTCTGATTCATTGAAGGATTCTGTGAACTAGTGTCTTTTATACAGGTAATGAGTACTTGATTAGGAGTAATAATTGAGTAATAGGACAAGTCTGTATGCCTCCTGGTCACATAACCGGTCTGTGGGGTCTGAATCATTGCTGGTTGGTAGGGGGTGAAATATTTATTTTTTCAATCAAAAAGAAATAAATGTTCAAAAATTAATATAATGTGATTTTGTAGAATCTTTTGTTATATTCTATCTCTCACTTTCAAGATGAATGCACTGTGAAAATTATAGACTGTTCCTATTTTTGTAAGGTGGCAAACTCAGAAACTCAGCAAGGGATGAAATACTTATTTTCCCCACTGTAGATATATTCTTTTATATGTTATCACACTTAAGGGCGATCATGGCTCTCCACAATCTTCTATTCTTTGTAGATCATAGTAAGTTTTACCTTATTACTATGCCTCACATCCCTGTTCTGCCATCTATTTACAAAACACATTATGTACACTAATTAGTTTCCCTCTGCCTCCTTTTAGCTTCAATATATACTCTTAGTATCAAATTCTCCAGGAAAAATCCTCATTATGTGTCCCAGGAATTTCAATTTTTACTTTTTTACCTTAATTAGAAGTGATTTTTTGTTCCTATATTACTTAAGACTTCCCCATGTTCTGTCTATGGCATTCTCAAAATCTTTCTATAGAACCATGTCTCTGTTGCCTCTTTTCTTCATTTGTAAGGAAATTGTTTTGTATTCTCTGCCATATTGGTTTCTTCTTTTCTTATTTTCTAATGAAAATTTCCGTTTTTTTTTTATTTTTGTAAGCATTTTTTCACTATTATTTTTTTTTTTTGCCTTTGGATTTCTAAATCACATTTTCTGTCGTCTGTAATAACACTTCTCAGATAGTTAAGCAGACATAAACAAATGAATATTATGGGCAAGACAGTTTAATTAAATCTGAAGCGAGAGCCAAGTGAAGATTATATAGCATAATTCACATACAAGAAAGAATTTGTCCAATGATACAACAGGAGAAAGGAGAAAGCAAAATGTCAAATGTAGAGCAACAGCATTAATGATTTAGTTGTTCCTAAAATGAAAACAGGAATCTTATTAGAAACATTAGTGAATTTGGAGCACACTGATACCTTTAATATAATCTGAAAAGCTGATGAATTTGCAAATCTTGTTCTTTTTTTTCTCTTCTCACAAAAGTTTATTTAATTAAATGTATATTTTTGTGACAATTTAGAGTAAATACTTAAAACTGAATACATGAAAACCAGATGGATGTTGAAAAGTTTTATTTTCTTTGACGTTACACTCTTGAGTGAGCATTATCTAGACATAACTAAAAAAAACAGTAAAAAGTTGTTACCATGATAAATCTTCTGTCGAGAAATGCTAGTGGTATATTTGAAAAATTTTAACAATTAATGAAATATTAGTACATAGGAAAGATGTTGAAATGTAAATATAGGGATTATTTCTAAAGAAATAAAAATGAACAAAAGAAAGTTTGGGGGAGAAAAATAAAGCATGTGTATCCAAAAACATAATTATGGTGATAAGGACAGTATAAAATATAATTTATTATGATGTTTTTTATACAATTGCATTAAGATAAAATAGTATAAAACTTAATTTATTGTGACGATTTTTATACAATGGCATTAATTTAAAATAGTATAAAACTTAATTTATGTTTTTATACATTGATGTTAAGATAAAATAGTATAAAACTTAATTTATTATGATGTTTTTTTTATACAATGGCATTAAGATAAAATAGTATAAAACTTAATTTATTATGATATTTTTTATACAATTGCATTAAGATAAAATAGTATAAAACTTAATTTATTATGATGTTTTTTATACAATTGCATTAAGATAAAATAGTATAAAACTTAATTTATTATGATGTTTTTTATACAATTGCATTAAGATAAAATAGTATAAAACTTAATTTATTGTGACATTTTTTTATACAATGGCATTAAGTTAAAATAGTATAAAATTCAATTTATAATGATGTTTTTCATACCATGATGTTAAGATAAAATAGTATAAAACTTAAATTATTATGATGTTCCTTTATACCATGACATTAAAATAAAATAGTATAAAACTTAATTTATCATGATGTTTTTTTTATTTATATAATGATGTTCACCCTGTCCAAGGCCCAAGACAAACTTGAGGTGGAGTGTTACAGAGTTTATGTGGGAAAGGTAATAGTTTACTTGAACAGGTTAAAATTATAGTGATCACAGAAGTATTCTCTTAGGTGTCAGCTTTACAAAGCAGTGGTTTGTAAGAAGAAGCTGCTCAAGTAGAACTTACATCTTACATTTCACCAATGGAATATGAAGTAAATGAGAATGGTTCACATTAAAATGCATAGCTTGGAAATTCTTGGCTGGTGGAACTGAAGACTGTAGTTCATCTGAACACTTTCCATGGAAAGTGAGAGGCTTGCAACTTTTCATCTGTGTGAAAGGGTGGAAATAATTAATCACCCACAAGGTGACTAATCTGGAAATTGAACCTTTTTAAGGATAATGGGAGGAATCAAGTACTTACTGGAAGAGTACAAAGAAACAACCATTTCTCCAGCATCTTTAGCCATAAATTGTATGTACTTGTTCCACTTGAAGTCTGGATTGAGTTTATTTTCCAATAGACCAGTGGTTCCCAAACCACAAAGCTGTGAAAGAAGAGGATAGTAGGTGATGAGGAATCATTGAAAGGCAAATCAAGGATTTAGAATTAGTTTAAAAAAATTAATATGCCAAAAATGATTTCAAAATTTAAGATATTATTACTCATAATTGCATGCATGAGTCCCAGTATAAATAGTTATATATAATAATTATTGATCGATTTTATCATTGTGATAATTTTGTATTATATTGAGTATTAAGAATATTGTAACTAGGGTCTGCAAATTGGAGGATAGAGTGATCAATGATAATGTTTGAATCCACGGTTATCTCCCTTTAGCCCTCTCTTTTTTTATTTTTAAATGTACTTTTTATCACCTAAAATTTGGTGAGGTGCAAGCAAATTTTCATTCTGAAAATGTGGCCCAGAGAAAAAAGTTTTGGAATCACTGCAACTCAATGCATGAGGCCACCTTGAGGGAGCACTCGTTCATCAGGACAGGTGAAAATTCAGGGTCTGATGGGCAATAGTGGAAGGTCTGTAGTTTGGTTTTCAAGGCATTGAATGTGACCAGACAGTTAATCAGCCACTGAGCTAGGTCAGAGGAGAGATCAGCTGCCAGGCTCTGGTCATTTAGAATTCACTATTCTCTTGATGGTTGTTGAATTGACTTTGAAGATGGAAGCCAGAGTATGAATGATGATACAATTACAAGAGGCCTGTATGATCTTTTTCCTCTCGCCATTGCTCATTTGGGAAGTCAATGTGGCTGACTCAAAACAATTTTAACCTGTTCTCTTTCTAGCTGAATAAATAAAAGGGGTTTTCAGTGATTGTTATGATAAATGGTGTCAAGATTGCTAAATGTCTTATGTGAAAAACTGGAAAAAAGAAACTCAATTAGTTTAGTGGTTTTTTAGATATTAAACATTTAGTGGGATGGACAATTATGCTGTTACAGAATTTGAACAATTTTGCTGTTATACTTGGTACACACACACACACACACACACACACACACACACACACACATATATATATATATATATACATATGTATATATATATATATATATATATTGTGTTATATCTATTCTTATTTACTTATTAATTATGTCTATGATGGTATGTACTATGTTCAGATACTTCAGATCAAGAATTTATCACTAAATATTTACTAAATTTATTTTAGTCTAACATAGAATTGCAGTAGTGGAGCACTTGTTGAGGAACAAACTCACCTGTTTTTAAGATAATCATCAGTTTATTGCAGGTGCTTTTGCATAATTTAGAATTGATCACCTGGATTTAGCAACTGAATCATTTTAAAAAACAAACAAATAATGATACTTTTCGTCTGCAGTTCCAAAGGAAACAAAATCTTTCTGCAAAAATAGTTGTCAGATTATTCTGCAATCTCATAATCAGAAAATTTGGAACTGTTACCACCTGGCCAGATTCTTTTAATTAAAAATATGAATGTCACTAAAAACTGACATTCTCACATATTCCCAGTGTAACCATAAGTCCAGCAACATAGGTCTAAATCCTTTTAGATTTATTATATATCTTTTTAATTTGTTTTACTGACTGTTCAATCTAAACTATTAGCTCTAAATGACTGCATTCTTAAATCAATGGTTAAAAATGTCTTTGAGTGAATGAAGTGAGGATCATCCTTCTTTGAACATTGTGGACTGGTCTGACAGAATGACAAAGAACTTTAATAAATAACAGAAACCACATCAGTTGAAAACTTCCAACAGCAGCAACATCTGATATCACATGTAACTCAAAAAGAAAATAAAGACATAATCAAAATGTTGACATTTTATACTAATTAACAAAAAAAGGTTAGAAAGGAATCCCCCATCAATACAGGAAAGTGATAACAGTTAATGGACTTAAGAAACCTATTTTACTGAAGACAATGTTCCAAAGTGAAAGATTTTATAAATTTAAACTGTCAGAAGTAATGGCTGCTTAGTGAATGAGTACCAAATCCATTTTTTTTATAAAGAAACAGCTAATATTATAATTATTATTACCAATACAAAGCTCAAGAGACACTCAAGATAAAAACAAGAAAGAAGCGATGTAACTAATTCTAACTAATTATGCTCTAAATTTAGAAGAACCTGATCAGACCAAGAATGGAGCATTGTCACCGTATCTGGGATGATGCTGTTCAGTTCTCACTGTCCAGAGTTCAAACGCAATAGATGTAGACATTGTTTGAATATTCTGTATGTCTGATCTCTTTTGGCTATTATTTTAATCACTATCAAGGATGATTTTATTTTTACTTTTAACTGAATTTATGGATTTTTTTTATGTATGTATTTAGAGTTATAAGAATGTTTTTTATTTTCCAAACACAGTCAGCACATTGTGGCCATGTTTATAGACAATGCTACTGAATGTTGGCTTTTTCTTTTTTTTATTAATAATATATATATATATATATATATATATATATAAAATGTGAATGGTAGTGTGTCACTGTGTCATGCTTTTTTCAAATTAAAGGGACACAAATCTTTAACTTTCAATAGCTCATTTCAAACGAAAAAATACTGTTCTCAAATTATACTGTTTCAAAATAAAATTGTTCGTGTTTTCAACTTTACTTCTAGAGGTTGTAGCCCAACATATCATACCATTTTGGAATCAGTGCATGAGCAAATTAAAAATATTCTGAGCCAGATCCAGATCCGCAATTCTGAAATTTTGGATTCCACATTTTTCATTACTGCAGCTGTTTTTAGTGATTTTTTACATGACTTTTGTGACAATTTTTTTGTACAATAACCATTTTTATAGTTTGGAAATAAATTTGGGAATAACAAAATTCATTGTGAAGTCCAGCAAAAGTCACTCATGAAATAAAAATAATTTTTTGTATGGAAAGTAAGGATGTATATACATCAAATTGTCTTTAAATTAAGTGGCAGCAGAAGAATTATCTTTGAACTTTTAAAAGGTAACCTGAGATATTAATGCAATACTTAAATTCAGCAATTGATTTTGGGTTCTCCTGTAGTTTATTGTTGCATATCACATCTACTCCTCCCTACCTATTATAATGAAGGCACAATTAAGAGCCCTCCATAGGAGCTACATTAAATGCCATCCAATAGGGCAGCTTTTAAACTAGTACATATATATATATAATTAAAAGACCTTATGCAACTGGAATTTATGAACAGGGATCATATCATTCATATACAGGTTAGGGGTTGATGTATCTTATTTATATTGTTTGTGAAGATGTATTCTTGCCATTTAAATCATTAACCTCTATATTTGTATTTTGTATGAATGATTCATGTTTTATATATATATATATATATATATATATATATATATATATATATATATATATATATATAGTAGTGTATTTAGCAACAATTCTGCTTTTATATAAGTTTCATTACAAATGAAGGTACTATGGTTAAGATTTTATTTAATTTTTCTTGTGTTCATATATTTTTTCTTTTCTGGACATAAATTATGTAGACAATACAAATATAATAGCTTCATCCACATGTGAAAAAAGTTAAAAAATAAAGGAAGCATTATTAATATATATTATAAAATTATAAAAATATACTTTTAAGTTTATATATATTTATGCATGAAACAGTGTTGTGCTCAGTGTTGTTTATATACATACATACATTTAACATACATACATACATACAGATATATATATATATATATATATATATATATATATATATAAATATATATATATTTATGTGTGTGTGTGTGTGTGTTTAAATATTTACACACAATAATTCATCCAAATAAATTTTATTAAATATCACTAGCAAGAACTGTCTTCTCAACTTTCTAATATGGCTGTATATCCAGATTGAAGTTGGAATAGATAATCCAAAGTTCATGTTTCTTTCATTTTTGTTAACTGCTTCAAATGATATCACCTTTAAGTGACTTAAATTCTGATTCCAGCAATCTAAACACCCATACACATAAACACACACACACACACACAACAAGTCTGTATGACCAAACACATATATTGTTTCATATTTAGATGGTAAACTTTTATTTTTGAAATATATTTGATTATATATGATAAATAATCATTTCATAATATTCGCATTTTCATATCTTCAAACAGCTCTTTGAAGATTATAGTTTGAATTCTTTCTTTAATACTGTAGACACTCTGTGTGGTCCAGGCCCCATACTCAAATTACTAAGTTTTACTATAGTGGTTTCTGCAACAAGTAAGATTTTATGAGGTAGTGTTGCTAGCTGCATGAACAATCAATTTCGAATTCAGAGTTATTCTTCCAGAAGGATTGGTAATCAAAGCTAGAGAACTCAGTCTGCCCTACTATTTTTGCTTAGGGAGAGAACAGATAGATACATACCTTTCCCAAGGATATTTGTACTGAAGCAAATGCAACTGCCTTTGTCAAAGTTTGAACTCAACATGTTGATCCCACACCAATAACTTGTATGCTATGTGCTCAGTCATTAACAGCTTGAATAATAAATACAGGGGGTCCTCGACTTACTACAGACTTCTGTTCCTACAATGTGTCATAACATATTTTTCCATGAAAGTCGGAAAGTACCTGTGATTCTCCATGAATGAGCACTTATGTCACCTGTAGCGAATACAAAATAAAAATAACTCTCTTTTCTCCACAATTTTCAAGTTTGTGAGCCTATGTGAAAATTTATTTTAACAAATAGAAAAAGTGATTGGCTCCAGACTGAAGAAAAGACCAAGACAAAGTTTAACGAGCATATGTGAAAATTTATTTTGACCTATGGAAAAGGGAGTGGCTTACAAACTTAGAAAAAGTAAGGAGCCGATGTGAAATCACTTTTTGACATGAATAGGCAGAGAAAGTTGAATAAAAGCAGAGAGAGAGAGAAAAAGCAAAATCAAGCAGGAAGCAGAAAGGTAAAGTTCCATATGTCTGAATGACGCTGGTGTCAAATTAAAATCTAATACTTTATCAGCCTCTAATAAGAGCAGGGCAATTTCAAAGAACTCTATTCAACTTCAAAGCTAAGTACCTTAAATATATCTTTGTATTTACTATTGAGTTAAACAGTTTTGGCATCTTAACTAGTAGGATTTAATTAAACCAAAGAAGGTATGAAATTTTCTAATTATCAAATCCAGAGGGTGGCCCCACTCTTTTGGTTTATAGTGTAGATAGATTAATAGAAAAACACCTTCAGCTCTAAAAAGGTAAGGTAATAAAGCTGCCACATTCTGTTCCATTATAGAAACGTTCACTCAGATTAATTAAAGTGATCGGTTTTTTTAAACAATATTAAATCTACCAACCCTAAGAATTATTTCTGTGAATCCTGCAAGTTCTTTGGCTAAAGTTAGACTCTTACATTATCTCAACTGTCATGCAAAATCAATTCAACATGGTACAGGAACCATAAAGGCAAAGACAAATATTTTGCATTCTCTTTTTGCAAGAATCATGTTCTTCTGATAATAAACAAATTTCTTGTGGACCATTGCTTCTTTTTTTGCGACTGTGTCAAAGTATTTAAAAAAAAAAAAAGTTTTTATTTAGTTCGTTTTTCCTCTCCTCCTGTTAACTGTATTTTTTTTTTTTTTTTTTAGCCTACTAACCTTCATTTTAAGCCCAGGTGTTTTCTTTTTATTTTGAATTTTATTTCACGTTTTGTTCAAATTTACATTCAATTTCAGAATACAGAAAAAAGAAGGTAAAAGAAAAAATTACCCCGGATATTAGAAGCAAGAAATAAACTGAAGTAAAAAAAAAATAAACCCAGAAATTATTTAAAGAAGCCAGAGGAAAGAAAAAAATTTACTCTAAATGAGAAAAAAAAGTGAGTCAAATGAAAGTAAAAATGCCTCCCAGGTTTTTTCTTGTTTTAATCCCAAGTTATAGATCTTTTGTAAAAAAAAAAACAAAACAAAAAACCGTATATATATGTAGAATATATATATATATATATATATATGTATATATATATATATATATATATATATATATATATATATATATATATATATATATATATATATATATATATATATATATATATATATATATATATGTATGTATATATATATATATATATATATATATATATATATATATATATTGACATTTACATTCTCATCCATAAGTATCTATGTAGAGTGCTAATTATATAACAGGTACCGCAAACACTTTTCTTTATGTATGCAGTCATATACACACATGCAAATACACACAAATGCACATAAACTTATGCACACATTGAATATTTGGAATGCAGATTTTTTTAATAGATTTCGTTAAATATAATAGACTATTATTTCTGAATGATACTCTCATTTTTCTCATATCTTCAGACAGCTCTCTGAAACTCATGGTTTGTAATAAATGGGAGGTATTAAAACAGAAATGTAATATTCCAAAAAGTAAATATGGAATGGTAATAGATTAAATACTGAAATGATTTATAGGATCGTCTAATACTATCAGAGTATGATGTCTTAGAAATCACTATGTCTCATACTCTTATAGATTATATGTTGTTCCTGTCTTCCATATATTCTGCTCTAGTAGGAAATTCTTTTGTTTTTTACTTGCAGCTGGACAAAGATGCATTGGGATCCAAGGCTTCTCTTAAATATTTCAATTTTTATTTGGAGACAAAAATGGATCTGAACATGTGTGGAGAAAACGAAAATAAACATCAAAACAAACACCAAATGAAATGTTTTTTTGTGCCAATTTTAAAAAATTAACAAGGGTGGCCTGAAACATTTGAACTGTAGTGTATATATATATTAGCAAGTAAATATATATATATATATATATATTTGTAGTTTAAATGTTATTATTAGTGGATACTCATATTTGAGTCAATGCTGGAGAAAACATTTTCATTATTTAATATTCAGGCTGGTAGATAAAAATAAATTTTCTGTTTAAAATAAATGAAGAGTCTACTCAAATATGGGTATCCTCTAAAAATAAGATTTAAAGTAAAATTTATATGTTTGTACTTCTTGATATATATATATATATATATATATATATATATATATATATATATATATATATATATATATATATATATATATATATATATATATATATATATATATATATATATATATATATATATATATATATATATATATATATATATATATATATATATATATCTACTCTATATTCTATCCTGGATATTGAGTTCTATATGATTATATATATATATATATATATAATTATATATATATATATATATATATATATATATATATATATATATACAGTGTGCGATGGATAAATTGTCACCTAAATTTCACAAAAATGAAAATAATACTGACATCTGATTTTAACAGATACATTTACCAAAATTACACAAAAATATCTTGAAATACAGAAAAGAAAATTTCTTTGATAAAATCATCATTGGCTTCAACCACGGCTTCCAGTTGATTTTGGAATCGCCTGCAATTCTTCTGGACTGTCTGGCATATTCCTTGACTTCAGTTCATCTTTGTTGTATCAAGGAGTTTTGTCGGTCTCCCATTCAACTGTGCCTCACACATAATAATCAAGGGAATTCAGTTTGGGGAATTAGATGGCCAGATGTAAGGGCTGATATGGTTGCAGAAAATGTCTGACAGCCATGATGGGTTTCTCCTGTTTGTGTGGCATGGTGCAGAGTACTGTTGACCCTCTTGACCCAGGGTAGCTGTACCCCTTCAAGGCACTTAATGTAGGCCTCTGTGTTGAGTCTGAGGCCCACATCAACAAATTTGGTATTTTTTATTATTAGAATGATCAGAGTGTCTTTTCCAGTCTGCTGTACCTTCGTAATCACCATTAAACTGATACAACTCTTTTTGAATTCTCTGCACTGTCCTTAGATTGACACCCAAATACTTTAAAATGCTCGTATTGGAGCTTCAAACAGTACAGCATGCCATTTCCAAACTTCTGTGAATTCCATCATGGTAGTCTTTTTCTTACAGAGTGTGATCAACTGACCCTACTATATTGTGTGAAATCAAAAGCTACTACCTGCATGCACAAAATTAAAAATATAAAATGGCCAAAAATTTACCCATTGCACCCTGTATGTGTATGTATGTATGTATGTATGTATGTATGTATATATATATATATATATATATATATATATATATATATATATATATGTATACGTATAGATCTTTACACATATTCATATGTAAGCAAAATGTTTATATATGCATATATGTAAATATAAATAAATCAATATATATCTTTGCGCATAAATATGCATATATAAAATAGATAAATATATATACATATGTGTGTGTGCATGTGCATATGTATGTATGTATCTATGTATGATTATACACAGATTCACATATGCATTTACTTATTTATTTATAAAATCTTTTCCCTCTTTTAAAAATAGTTTTTTATGTAAGTAAACAGAGCCATGAAGACCTGTAAAAAATTTCCTGTCTGAAGTAAAAAATAATTTGGTTACAAAAAAAAATACAGATTCATTGAAAAAGATGAAAACAAAAACAAATTTGCTCATTGAATTTTTTTTTTTTTGCCATAAGAATGAAATAATTTTTTTTCTCAATTTCCCTTTTTGCTCATTGCAAAGAGAATAACAGCTAAAAAGCAACCCACAAACAAAATACATAATACATATATGTTTTTGTCATTGTAAGTTTTTATAGTTGAAAGCTCTACAAGGATCCTGACTTGTTAACTTTAACACTTTAAACCAATGAAGGGAAAAGACATGATTTAATATTTGTAGAATTTAGATGCAAGGAGGAGGCTTAGAGTTAACATCAGGAAGAGGCAGCTTAAGTTTCTGGGATGCATAATGAGGAAAGAAGGCCTGGAGAATGTGATACTCATGGGTCGAATAGAGGGAAAGAGAGACAATGCATGACATACCTAGCAGGCTTAAGTAAGTGGTTGACAGAATGTGGTCCGGGAGAGGTAGCAGAGGGAAGGAACTTGTTGAAAGCTGTAAGGGATAGGAGGAAGTGGAGAGCCATGATCGCCTACGTCTTGAAAGGACATGCCACTTAAAAAGAAAGAAAGAATTTGGATGCTATTTAAGAAGTACCAATTGTAATAAGTACTTTAAATATGTTTAAAACAAAAAACATTTAGTTTTGCCTAAAAAATTATTTAAAGAAATACCTCATAAGATCAGCTGTATAGAATGTAACTTTTTTAACTCTTGCTAAATTTTTGGCAAAAAGGTCATTGAAGAACTTTCCCAATCAAGCAATATATTTCCTTTATTATGACAAAGAAACTTTATATATTCTATTAAAGTTGTTTTCCTTTGATGTCAAGGAGGTCCAATACAATTTCATCTTCTATGATGTTTAGTCCTTTTTTTTGCTTTCCTTCACTACCATCTGTAGGAGTTCATGTAGTTTTCTTTCTGTGTCTGCTATCAACACTATTTCATCTGCATATCTTTAATTGTTAAGAGTGTGGCCACCAATCACTGGTAAATATAAGTTAGTGTTAATTTTGGAAATGTTATCTAAGCTTACCAAATACAGTGGACAGCTATGATCACTCATGACATGACACAGATAGATAGATAGATAGATAGATAGATAGATAGATAGATAGATAGATAGATAGATAGATAGATATGAATAGAATGAGACAGATATAAATAGACTGAGACAGATATGAATAGACTAAGATAGATAGATATGAATAGATTGAGATAGATAAGAATAAACTGAGATAGATATGAATAGACTGAGATAGAAATGAATAAACTGAGATAGATAGATAGATAGATAGATAGATATGAATAGAATGAGACAGATATAAATAGAAACAGATATGAATAGACTAAGAGATAGATAGATAGATAGATAAATGAGATAGATATGAATAGACTGAGATAGAAATAATGACAGCGATAGATAGATAGATAGATAGATAGATATGAATAGAATAGAATAGATAGATAGATAGATGAAGATAGATAGATAGATAGATAGATAGATAGATATGACAGCGATAGATAAGGTGATAGAATAGACAGATAGATAGATAGATAGATAGATAGATAGATAGAGATAGAGAGATAGATAGATAGATAGATAGAATAGAGATATGAATAGGCTGAAACAGATATGAATAGACTGAGATAGAAGAGGAAAACAGATGTTATTACATATAGGTGAAGGAGTGGTGATTTTTACTTTCTAAAACCTTTCCAGATTTTTGAAAAGCATAGATGGCTTTGCCACAATGTTTCAATCAGTACAAACTCTAGCCTTCAGCAGTTGTCTCTCAAATATGGTAGTCTTCAATATTTTGTTATTTTTCCTGTTTTTCATTTTTGTAGCACTTGCCACTTCAGTTATGATGACTCTCAAATCTCAAAGACAAAACTTCATGTTATCTTAAATTGTTTTTCTTTTTCCACTCTAGATCAAATATTTTATTTATGACATATCTTAAAACACCTAAATTCATTTTACAGATAAACAAAAGTCATATCAAACCAAAAATGAAGTATTTTGATGGAAGCTATCCAATCCTCACTTTCTAGTCTTGACTGAGTTCAAAAGCATCTATACGACGCTGTGGGTGTTAATTTTTTCCATTCTACAATTCCTTTCCCAGAGATAAGACACTGCTAGGTTCTCACTACTCTTTGGCTATTTTCAGAGCAAATATTCAGTTGAGTTACATCTTTTTTTTTTTCTACCAGTTCAGACCTTCACAGCTAGGACCCACTATGACATATACACAAGGTCAACTCATCCTTATTTTCCTCATATTCCAACTGTAAAGAAATAATTCTCCTGAAACAGAACTGTTACTTTGTGGAATAGACTCCCAAGAGGATACTTTCCCAATCACTAACACTCACTTATATGCAAATACCAGTTGGGAAAGGTATGAATCCCTCTTCTTGCATCTATGGGTTAAATCGCAGGACTTTTATCTGGAAAAAAAATCAATTTTATTCTCAAGAAACTGTTAATGCAATATTCACTTTCAAAAGAAAAAATTATTCTTACAATACAAAAATATGATCTGACTTTAAATAACCCACAAAATGTTGATAGGCCATAAAAAAACCAAATCCGTCAATCAGTGGATGAATATTTGCCACCAAATGAATTCAAACAAGTGTAGACTGTGTGGCAAGGAAATGGAGAATGTTACCCACATTATTAACATTCATAGAATGCTTCATCTGCATTGTTGCCTATGTAAGGAAGCATCATTGAGGCCAACAAACAGACATGATAAATAAGTGATATGATTATCTGCCCTTGACAATTTAAGGTTAGCCAATATTTGCACTTCTTTAGATGCACTTCATATGCAGTTCTTACCTTCTCACTTTACACACTTACAACAAAGTCATTCAGAAACCCTCTACTTTGAGTGGCTATTGGGCCTTGTATTAGATGAAAATATTACGAGGAAAATAATGATTGTTGCCTTTTGAAAATAAATTTTGTCAGTGTTAAATGACATTATCTAAATTTATACCATAATGCTCTAATTTTTATTTTGGGTGTGTTTGTTTCCAACACAGCAAAAACTGCACATAGTAGAGAGATTTATGTTAGGGCAATCAGAATCAGCTGCCCTAATTTTAAGTACAAACTTATTTCCATTGAAAGAGGAAAAGGAAATGAAACAATTGCTGCATAAAATAATAATACCTTCATCTTGTTATTTTTACATTATTTTTATATATTGTTAGAATATCATTATTTTTGATAATATCCTCATTTTAAGCAAAAATGTATTATCATCAAGAAGAACAGCACAAGAAGCAAGATACAGACTGGAGAGTTCAAAATAAAGCAAGTACAGAATTTTAATATCAGGGAAGGGGAATTGGAATAGTGACACATTCATCCCAAATGCGCAGCATAGTATTAAGAAATGGGAATGTTTTATTTGCAATAGAAAAAAGAGAGCTTAACTGCTATATAATATTGGTCCTCTTATATGACAATGAATGCTGAACAATTTCCTCACAGATGAAAAAAAAAAAAACTAGAGGCAACTAAGATATGGTGTTACACAAGGATGTTGAGAATTCCATGAATTGACCATGTGAGCAACAGGGAAATTTTTCAGAGAAACTGGAAACAAAAAGGATAATTATACGTAGAATAATAATGAGATATTTGAAATTTCAGAAACATATCACGAGGAAAGAGGGCTTGTAGAATTTGACAATCACAGGATATATTAAAGGTAAGAGGAGCATAGGAAAAAAGCAAGCAACGTACCTCATGAGGTTGTCTTCCTGAAGCCTTTTCTATTATTGTCCATTCTCCTTACTAAAGTCTTCTCATTCTGTTTTACTAAAAGTAGCACCTTGCATCTTAGTGATATTATTGCTTTCCTTGGGGTGAAATGATTAAAAAGCTCTTCACTGAGTGGCATGTGCTTTTTATAGGATGCACAATAGTATATATATATATATATATATATATATATTTAGTTGTATTGATGTGAGTTTGTGACCCTGGGTTTCACACTATTTGTGATCGTCAGACAATTTGTCTGACGATTGCAAATAGTGTGAAATCCAGGGTCACAAACTCACATCAATACAACTAAATATGTTAGCACTATCACTGATATTGAGCACTTTCAAATAAGTACCATGGATATATAATATATAAATAATATATATTAAAAAAATATATATATATATATATATATATATATATATATATATATATATATATTTACATACACATTTTGCAAATGTATTATATATATATATATATATATATATATATATATATATATATATATAGACATTTCACACACACACACACACATATATATATATATATATATATATATATATATATATATATATATATATATAAAGAATATAGCACCTACTAAACTCAAATAAATCATTAAATCCAGATAATTTATCTGAATATATTTTAGTGAAGAAAGATCAAAGTTTCAAAACATCCACACCTTACAAGGTAAATTGAAAACAATGTGGCAAGTGAATGTGACAATATCCCCTTCATTGTTACAGCACTTGGAAGAGTCAAATAGAAACATACAAGGAGATTGGAAGAATCAGGAATCCAAGTAAGATTTAAAACTATCTAGATGATAATCATGGACTTATGGATTATGAGCAATTTTCCACCTTTCTCACAGATGAAACATTGCACACCTCTCACCAATCTACCACTATTTCCATGGAAAATGTTCAAATGAGCTCCAATGCTTAGTTCCTCCAACTTTAACCTTCCCAGTTAAGACCCATCACACCACCTACTAAAACCAGCTAAAATCCAGAGGAATACTTGGTCATTTGTTATCCAGTAAAAGTTATCAAATACTTTCACGCTATGCCTCATCAACATTGTGCAATTATATTTTTTTTTATCATTTCACCCAAAGCATGTCATTAAAGACATTAAAATACAAGGGGTTGCTGATTTGTGAAAGACTATGAGAAAAAAGAAAACATTATTAAGGAGGGAGAACAATAAATGAACAGGACTTAAGAAGACAAATGATAACAATTTAAATTTTTTTGAAGATTAAAGTTGACTGGAAAGCAGGCAGCTCCAAGAGAGTTCAACAAGTGAGAAGTTTGAGAAAAGAAACTATGAGTATAGAGAATATTGTTACATCTAGTGGCCATTTCAATTGTAAAATGAAGGGAGACCTTGCCAGCAGCCTAGTACTGAACTTAGGTACCAAAGAGGAAAGTTCATCAGAACAATTACTATGAAAATATTTATAGAAAAGACACAGGAAAAAAACTAGATTACAGCAATGGGAAAATGACTGAAGCTGAGATGCTAGGTCAGGACCATTAATATTGCAAATTCTTCTTTGGATTTCATTAAGAATCTCTAAATACATAGCAGAAGCACCAGACCAGATGTGACAGCAGTAATCCACGCAAAATATTGACTTGTTTGAAAAGCTCAATACAGAATAATAATAATAATAATAATAATAATAATAATAATGATAATAAAATAAAAAGTGCCTCCTTATTGATATGGCAGTCCCTGCAGACTGCAATATATCTTTGAAGATATTCAAAAAGCTGTCAAAATACAAGGACCATGAAATCGAAATCTCAAAAATGTGGCACATGGGAACATCAACAATCGCTTTTCTAGTTGGAGCCCTAGGATTGGTTGGAAAAGATTCCAGTAGGCTAATTGAAGGGATTCCTGGAAGCCCATGCCTCAAAGAAATACAAAAAAATTGTTCTCACAAGTACAGACCACACTTTAAGAAGAACTTTATCTCTGCAAAATATTTTTTTTTTGTCAGTGGGAAGTGTCATGATGAAATTTCTAACCTGTATACATGCCAGAAATCAAAGGAAATAAAAACAATAATAATAATAATATGGGATTACAACACCTTTACAGACAGGAAAATTGAAGAAAATAGGTTGGGCATAAATGTCAGAAAATGAAAAGAAAAAACTTTTCTATTAATTGATATAGCTTGCCCAGTGAACTGTAGCATAGCAACCAAGGAATTTGAAAAACTATCAAAGTATGAAGACCTGGAAATTGAAATAGAAAAAAATGTGGAAATGGAAGACAAGTATGATACTGATAATAGTAAGTGTGCTTGGAATGATAAAAAAGGAACACAACAACACATTGAAAAAATCCCTGGAAATACAATATTAAGAGAAATACAAAAAAATATTCTTTGTAAAGTACAACCTACACGCTAAGAACTTCATCCATGTAACGCTAGTGACATTATGCAAATTAGGAAAACAAATCATGAAATGTAGCCTTAACAACCCACCATTACCTGCCTTAGGTCTTTCTGACAGACTTAGTAGGTAGTGTGACCATAGCAGAAATCAAAATATAATGATGATGAGGATATAATAATAATAAATACAATTGCCATAAAAACTGAAGAATTCTTTTAAGGTTTTAACTAACTTTCATAACTTAATGTATACTATTGTAGATAAATATTCGCATAAACATAGAACTTATACATGTAGATATTGACAGTTTTAAAATATGTTTATCACATCTATAAATTTATTCTGTCTTTCAATAGGGATTTTTCACTACATACCTTTCTTACAAAAATGAAATTTAAACTAAAGATATGAAAAAAATGTCTTCTTTTTTTTTTAATAGTCTACATACTCACACACATACACACACACAAATATATATATACACACACACACACACACACACACACATATATATATATATAGATAGATAGATAGATAGATAGATAGATAGATAGATAGATATACATATATGTGTGTGTTTGTGTGTTTAAATGATAAATTAAGTTTTGAATTTCTGATTTATAGAATTTTTTCTATTTTACAAAATGAGCCCCAAATGTCTTGTATTCAAAAAAATTAGAGATAAAAAATAAATAATATTTCTTAGCATGAAGAAAAATGAAAAAAACAAAAGAAAAACAAATGAAAATAAAAAGTAAAAAAAATGGCTAAAAATATAAAGTAAAAATCATCTGCCAAATTCTAGTTTATTGAAAATGGACAAAAGAAATATACATTTTTTTTTAATGATGGATGCTGTGATAACAAGTGTCAGTTGAGAAGATGGCTAACTTTGTGCTGAAGGATGCTCAATTGAAAAGGAAAATATGATTCTTCATTCTCTCAAATCTTTAGTGCATTCCACATATCCATTGATAGATAACAATGTATGCATATGTTTGTGTATGTGTGTGTATATAGATACATAAATATATATGTGTATGTGTTTAGGTGTGTGTTTAGGTGTGTGTCAGTGTGAAGGGAGACATTTATGAATTAGTAAATGTCGTAAGTGTGATGTGCATCCATATTTTTTCATTATGTGTTTGCGAAAAATAAATTAATATAAAAAGAAAGTAAAAAAAATGAATATATGTAATTGTTTGAGGTGAGGAGAAGAAGAAAAAGAAGAAGTGTAAGAAGAGGAAGAAGAAAAAGTGGATGATGAAGAAGAAGTGGATCAAGAAGAAGAAGAAAAAGAAGAAGAAGAAGAAGAAGAAGAAGGATGTGGAGCAAGAAGAAGAAAAAGAAAAAAAGAAGTGTAAGAAGAAGAAGAAGAAGAAGAAGAAGAAGAAGAAGTGGATCAAGAAGAAGAAGAAAAGGGAAAAAGAAGAAGTTGATCAAGAAGAAGAAGAAAATGGAAAAAGAAGAAGTTGATCAAGAAGAAGAAGAGGGAAAAGAAGAAGAAGAGGATCAAGAAGAAGAAGAAGAAGAAGAAGAAGAAGAAGAAGAGGGAGAAGAAGAAGCGGAAGTGGATCAAGAAGAAAAAGAAAAAGTGTAAAAAGAAGAAGAAGAAGAAGAAGAAGAAGAAGAAGAAGAAGAAGTGGACCAAAAAGAGGGAAAAGAAGAAGTTGATCAAGAAGAAGAGGGAGAAGAAGTGGATCAAGAAGAAAATGAAGAAGTGGATCAAACAGAAGAAGAAAAAGAAGGAGAGGGAGAAGAAGAAGTGGATCAAGAAGAAGAAGGAGAAGAATAAGACAAAAAGAAAAATATAAGGTAAAGAAACAGGAAAGAGAAATAAATAAAAAGAGATGTATGATATAAGTGGTTAAATAAAAAGCGAATAACATGAAGAGAATAAAAATGAAAAAGGAAAAGAAATGGAAAAAGGATATTAAAAACGAATAAACTAAATAAAGAAATACATTGAATGAAAAAAAATGAGGTGTATAGGCTGGTAAGAAAATAAAAGGTTACATTGAAAGAAAATCAACAAAAAATGACTTCAAAGTAAGAATGAAAATCAGCGAAGAAGAAAGTTTGCTCAAATAAGAGTGGATTTGAAAATAGAAAAAAAGAATGAAAAAGGAATGAAAAAAAGGTCAGTTTGTAAATAAATAATTAAAAAGAGACAAAAAAGAAGGAAAGATAAAAAGAATAAACAAATAAAGGAAAAACTGACTGAAAAAGTAAGTAAAAAAAAAAAGAGAAAAATTCACGCATTCAACTTTAAAAAAACATGAATAGTGGAATTGGAACTCAGATAAAAAGAAAAGTGAAATGGAATTAAATAGAATTTTAGTTGTGTTGTTGATTCAAAAATAAAATCAGTAATAATAATAAGACAAAGAAAATCCCCAACAAGACAGTCATGGCTGAGTTGAGTTTGAAGGTGAATTCATTCCAGTAAAATATTTCCATCATCTTTTACTAGCTTTCTCTTCCTGTGTCTTTTTCAATATTAAAGTTAAAAAATATGACACCAAAAAATGAAGAAATAAATACTGCAGGCAACTGTGTAATTCTTTGAGAAACAAACTGTTCCTTCTGTCAAGAATGATCAAAATTCATGAAGTAGAGTCAGTTATGAAAACAAAATGATCATCATTCATATCAGTTGGGAGGGATGTATGAGTGCAGATTAAAATATGAATGTTGCAAGGAATATTCAGTAACTTGTAAGACATGATATATTTAAAAATGAAGACTTATATGCAAGCTCCTATATTTTTATACTTATTGGTATATGAATCTATATACATGCCAATCCTGGAATTTGAAATCTTTGCTAATAAACATATTTTCATATGTATATATTTCATTATGTGTTTTCTGTATAAAATCTCCACTTCAAAAAGAATATTTTCTGTCCTTTATAGCTTTAGTAAATTTTGTTTTTTTGCTATCCCTGTTCTACTAACCATTTACATAGACACATTAGGTACGTTATTCATTGTTTTCCTCTAGCCCTCTTTTCTTTTTATTGAACTCACACTTTTTGGGTCCTGTCACTGGATCTAACCAATGCCTTTATCCATTGTGTGAGTTCAGTACCTGGTTAAGGTAGTGGAGAACTTGTAGAAGGGAATTAACAGGAGATAACTGATAATTGACATCCATTAAACATGGCACGTGGAACTAGAACAGTCTACGCATGTGAGCGAAATAAAGGGTTTAGTTCTACATTCTGACCATCTGAAGAAGGCCAGAGCATACAACAGCCGAAACGTTGTAATAAATATGGTGACAAAGATGAGGACAATAGTCCGAATAATGTAAATAGGGTACATAATACCTCATCTCAGAAATATAGACAGAGGTTTTTAAACATCTCCAGATTTAAAGTAAATAATCCCTTCTTTTAATGCTATATCACTTAAGGACTTAAGCTTCCCACAGTTTCCTTTTCTTTATTACTCATGAATTATTATGACCTTTTGGGAAAGATAGTGGAGTAGTCAAGCTTGTCCCAAAATCAATCCATTAACCTCCTTAGTATCACCAGCAAACTTTTTGAATTTAATAATCAGCAAGAAGGTTGTTGAACACTTCAAGAGGAACAACCTTTTGCTAGATCCATAGCTGATGTCTTAACTATCATTACTCACAGAATCAGAAAGGCACTAGACAATAAATTCAAGAGAATGATCATCTGAGATATAACAAAGGATTTTGGTAAAATATTGCATCGGGGATGATATGTAAACTCTCCAGTTATGGAATCTTTGGAAGGGATGTCTTAATTATCAATTCTTTCCTAAGAGGTAGGTCCCTGAAGGTCGTTGCTAATGGCAAATTATCAGAAGTCCATAAGATCAATGAAAGCATTCCTTGGAGTTCTCTCCTTGATCTTACCCTCTTTCTATTGTACATTAGTCATCTGCCTAAGACCATACTCTGATCTTTGGTGACTATCTATGCAGATGACACAACAGTCTATAGGTACACCTTCAAAAGTTTGGATGACAAGATCTCTCCTCTGACTAGCCCTGATGGCTCAATGGTTGAAGCACTTGTAAAAATTATAGAAACCGAAAGCAAAACTAGTAATATCATGCCATCACCAAAAAGACCCTGATTGTTCACCTATCATGATTGATAGGGGTTCTCTAAAGGATGCTCCTTGACTTGAACATCTATTGGAACCTCAATCTCACCCAGAACTCAAGTGAAACGCACATATCTGATCTATTGCTGGTAAAATTGTTTGTTCATTGTACCGCTCCAGCAAGTATCTGACCCCTCCCGGCACAACACTATCTTTACAAAACCAGATCAGACCAACTTTCCCAGCAAGATGTTTCCCCAATCATTAAATTTTTAATTTCTTCAAGTCTAGGATTAACTATTATCTTCATAACCTCATGAAATGTACTACTCACCTTTTCTTATACTCATACAACACCACACAATAACCACCTACCTTGAGTGCCTCTTGGGCCTTGTATTGGGTGAACATTAGTATTAAAAAAAATTTTTTAGGCCTTTCATTGGCTTCTACAGTCAACCCTGTTGTTGAACCCATAGTGGTAGGTAGAGATGGATTTGGCCTCAGTATTTGTGCTGAAGTGAATTCACCAGATTAGAATAAAACTTGAACAGGGCTTGTTTATTCCATTTTCCATGTTAAGCATTATGCCAGTCACATGTTCGTGCACATATGCTTATAACAAGAGTCATTAATAAGATTCTTTTCTAATGCAACATCAGACATTGTACTTACTATTGACTGTTAATTGTATCAAGAAATGGTGGCAGTTAACATAGTCTTCTATCCTTTTCATGAATCCTGACCATGACTCAAGCTTTTATTATAAAGAGTGCAATTGTTAAATTGTCACCATTTTATGTTTTTAATTTTATGTATGTATTTTGTTTGTTTTTGATTTTGTCGACTTCCAAGGTCAGTTGGCCACTCTCTGTGAGAAAAAAGCTCACAATGATGCAATTCACTCCACCAGAAATTGGGAAACAGCAAGCTGTACTTTATGGCAGTCATACCAGAAGCTGCAATACAAACATCTCAGGGTGTCAATCTGAGGACAGTGCAGAGGATTTGGAAAGATTTGGATGGTATATCCAGTCAAAATCATGGTGTATGGAGTGATCACTAATGATGGCAACATTATGCCTCCATTCAACTACACTCAGGGCCTAACACAGAGGCCTACATCAAGTGGCTTGAGGAGGTAGTGCTGCCCAGGGTCAAGAGGGTGGCTGCTGGAAGACCCTATATCTGACAACAGGACTCTGCACCATGCCACACAAGCAGGAGAACCCAGTCATGGCTGTCAGACAATTACTGCAACCACATCACTCCTTACATCTGCCAACTAACTCCCTAGACTGAAACCCTGTTGATTATTATGCATGGGGTACAGCTGAGTGAGAGATAAATAAAATTCCTTGTAGCACCAAAGATGAACTGAAGGGAAGGATTTTGACAGCAATCACCAACTTAAACAAGGAGACTGTCCAGAAAAGATGCAAGAGATTCTGAAGTCTTCTGGAGGCCATGGTTGAAGCCAATGGTAATTTTATTGAATAAATTTACTCTTTAGTACTTCAAGATATTTTTGTGCATTTTTGGTAAATATATCTGTTAAAATGAGATATCAGTGTTATTTTCATTTTTGCATAATTAAGATGACAATTTATTTATTGCTCCCTGTATATTATATACTGTTGCATTATATATATATATATATATATATAATATTTATTATTATTAATATATAAGCTAAGCTTATAAGAGATTCATTTTCTCATTTGTTGTAGACAGTTGCTGTAGAGTAGTGAATCAATATTTTGCCAAGTGAGTCATTACTAACATGTATAACCTTCAATAAGCACTCCATTATTATGTCCTTGTGCCACATTTAACCATAGTATATATCTACTTGTTTCTTTTCCATAGGAAAAGGCTGGAGGGTGTAATTGCTAGTGAATTTGATTCACACTGGGTGCTCTGTCATCATAGTCTTGTTCCAGACTAAGACAGCAATAATGAAGCACACAGTGAGTATAGGCCCTGGAAATATTTCTATTAAAGACAGATAAACTGAAAATTTCTTTATAGCTATTCTTCTTTTCCTTTTGCGTGCCCTGTCAGGACATTGGTGATCATGGCTCTCCACACTTTTCTGTCCTTTGTAGATCTTAATAAATTTTCTCTGTTATCTTTTTTAAACACTGCTCTACCATCCATTTACATAATCTTGCTTGGTGGGTTATGTGTTGTTTTCCTCTGTCTCTCTTGCCTTCAATCTATCTTGAGAGTATCAAATTTTCCAAGCCTTCTTTGCTCATTATGTGCCCAAGATATTTCAACTATTTGTTGTTGCTTAGTCCATGGTATTCTCAATATCCTTCTCTGTGTGCAGAATAACTTGTTTATCTTGTGCAATGTAGCATAATAGCTAGCTACTGACTAGAAGTTTCCCCACTTAGATGACCATCAGATCAAATTTATTGTGAAAACACTTGCACACACATTGTGTGTATGTGTATGTGAAGACTCACAGAGCAAATATATATATATATATATATATATATATATTTATTTTTTTTAAGCATTTCATCCCAAGCAAGGCGGGATGCCACTAGCATATATGGAGTTACAGAGAGTGGGAGCAAGAGTAAAGAGGCGTAATAGAGGGAAGGCTGAAGAGAAGAACAGGTAATAGATCAAGTCATCTGGAGATGTCGATTGACATTACATTTGAATAATTGGAGATTATAGGTATCAAGGAAACAAGTAATAGGAAGAGAATTCCACAGACGGGATGTGCGAGACATGAAGCTATTGGAGTAGAAGAACGGCTATATTTAACCATTTTGACAGTGAAAGGGTGGGACTGAGATGTCAGCCTAGTAGCATGTTTAAATTCATGCAGTCTGGGAACTAGAGAAAGTAGCTCGTCAGAGCAGTTTCTGTGAAAGTATTTGTAGAAAAGAGGGAGGCAATAGCACATCTGTGAGAAAGTGACTGTAGACGAGATGACAGATCAGGACCAATCACATTGCATATCAGTTTCTGGATTTTGCCAAGGACCTTAAGGCAAACAGCAGGAGCACCAGACCATATATGTCAGCAGTATTCCATGCAAGGGCGAATGGTTGATTTATAGATTTAAAGGATGAAGTCGGATGAGAAAAACTTTCTGGTGTGACACATAGAACCAACTTTCCTTGCGGTGAATGAAGCTATTGATTCAATGTATTTAATTTATCTCAGGTCAGTGGACAGTGTGAGACACAGCAGATGCAAAGAGGTGCTCTTGTGGAGTTGAGCATCAGATATTCTAATGGGTGGCAGGGATGGTTGCCTGTAGTGAGTAAGAGAGAGCAGTTTTGTTTTAGAGGCATTTAAGGACAAAATTATTTGCCCCATCATCAATCAATATTAAAAAAAAATTTCAAGTGCTATTTAACAAAGTAAGTAATCTTTAACATAAGATTTCTAAATATCTTCTTCCATGGCTCTCCACAACTTCCTATCCTTTGCAGCTTTTTGTAAGGTTTGTCTTTTCACCATCCCTCCCAGTCATTTTTCTGCTAGCCATTTAAACAAGCTTGTTAGTTTGATTACTCAGTTTACCCCTGTCCTTCTTGGTTTCACTATGTGTGTTTCAAATTCTCCAAGCCTTCTTTCTTCAAGGTATGCCATAGAAATTTAAATTATCTCTTTCTGATTCAAAATATAAGTGTCATTTTTGTTTCCATTTTCCCTAAAATTTCTTTATTACTCACATGTTTGCTCCATGGTATTCTCAGCATCCTTCTGTAGAACCATATTTCTGTTGCCTTAAGTCTCTTCTTCATCTGTGAGTAGATTGTTTTGTATTCACTGCTATATAGGAGGACTGATATTACATAACAGCTCAGAAATCTTTTCTTTGTTCTTTTCTAAGAAATACTAGTTTTATTTACACCCCCGTGTAAATTAATTGAAACAAAATGAATAATTCCATTATTATTTACTATTTTGTAATTTTCCAACGAAACATGATCTAGTGCACATGTTAGTACTTCATATATCCATTTCACATAGTTGTTCCTTGCAGATTGACCACAGATTCTCTATTGAAGTTTCCAGACCAGTCAATAGTACTTTGATTTGCTCACTGTAAGGCTTGCCAGTGTGTTCATGCAATGTTACAATTTTTGTATTCTTCATTGGAGTACCATCTATCACAGACAATGGCTGTAGGACAACTAATCGACAGCTAAGACAATAGTATCTGGGTGTGATAAAAATCTGATGCAATCACAGATGATGCAATAATTTTCTAGGCCAAACAAATTTCATCATAAAAAAAATAGATTCATACCACTGCAAATGATGCAATCTGAGGAAAAAATAGAAATCAATTACATACTGTCACTGCAGTGGGTCTAAAACTGACCGTATGGTGAAAGACAGGAAACTAAAGCGGTTGTTTAAAAAAAAATAAAGTTAAAATTATTTTCCACCCCAACAGTCAATGGCATATGCTTTTCACTAAATGACAACCATTTGGTATTATTTTCATCAAGTTTTAGATACAAATCCCAACAGATTCTTCTCCTGATTTTATGTTCTTCTGGCCTGGACCCTAATCTTCAGTTTACCCATTAGATTTTACTAAAGGATTTAAGTCATGGTTTTATATCAGTCAGTCAATAACAATAACAGTTATTTTCAAAAATTTAAATGTAGTGTTAATCATTATCTTCTATCTTCTTGATTATTGTTCTTGTTCTCTCTCATTAATAACCTTTTTTTCTTATATACACTTAGACTCAGTAACCCTTTGTGTTTTAGTGACTTTATTATCTTGCTTGGGGTAAAATGAAAAAAAAAATATATATTTTAACATGAACACAGTGTTATCTCCAATGTTTTACTTTCTGTTCTTTAGTGGGATTCTCAGAAAACTAAATGGATTTGTGTTATGTGTGCATTCAATATTTCCAAAAGTCTGTAAGTCCAGTAAAATCTTTCTTTCTGTAGGATGGGGGATAGTTATTTTTTAAAACATTTCTCTGAAGAGGTCATGCACTGAAGCAAAGGGAACTAACTTTAATAAAAGAATAAGCAGATATTTACTTACACCAGAAGATTGTGGCACTGTTTAACCTTTACGGATAGCTGTGTTTAGTCAGGTGTATGAGAGCCAATTTTCTTTTTTTAAACCATTCTACAATGTGATTTATCAGAGGCGTCAATCCTTTTGTATTCAACTGTAAATGCTGTAAGAGAGATAAATGCATAGACATCCAGGAACTACACACACACACACACACACACACACACACACATATATATATATATATATATATATATATATATTTATATATATATATATATATATATATATATATATATATATATATATATATATATATATATATAAAAGTACATATTTTTCTTACATTGTTATCTTTCATGACGTATATATATATATTATATATATATATAGATAGATATAGATATAGATATATGTATATACATAAATATATATATTTATATACATATATATATATATATAAAGTACATATTTTCTTATATTGTTATATTTTTTATATATATATATATATATATATATATATATATATATATATATATATATATATATATGTATATATATATTTTTTTAAACTGGTTTGGTTAAATAATTTAGACATATTACATCTGTTTATTTTTATTTTAATCCTTTTGAATCCACAAATCGGCTTCTTGGTAGTCTTAGAAAATTGATTAAGAAAAATACCAAAAAATTTTCTTTTCAAATAATTTCCATTTTCCCAAGTCCTTTCAGTCTCTTCTGAGACCATTTTCAGGGGGTTAAATTGTATGTGGGTTTGCATCCATATTTCTTAATTTATCACACACACACACATGCACACACACACAACACACACACACACACACACAAATACACATATATATATATATATATATATATATATATATATATATATATATATATATATATATATATATATATATATATATATATATATATATAGATATAATATATATATATATAATGAAGAGCTCAGAGTATTGTTCCAGCTGCTATGCAGGAATAAAGCACCATCAAGCAGTAACCATCATTCAACTGCATGAACATGAAAGTGAAATAAAGCAGCTAACAGTGTTCTTATTGCACTTGCATGTAATACTTTCTCCTGTACTGTTTGTGATCTTTTTGTGCAATTCTTGAGCCAACCTCAAAAAGTCATAGATATGCAAATAATTAGTAGGTGGTCATCGGAACCTCATATGTTGAACTTGACAAGAGAGTCATATATATATATATATATATATATATATATATATTATATCTATATATATATATATATATATATATATATATATATATATATATATATATATATATATATATATATATACATTCTTCTTCTGTCATTTTCAATGTATAAGGTCCAGCATCTCAGTTCTTAGAACTGAACAGTCAGACGACCCAAACATATGATTTGATTATAGTGGTTAAGGCTTGTGCATAAAAAAACACACTTTTTCAAAGTGCTAAATACAGAGAACTCATACACATAGTGTGCCACAAGCTCCCTTATGTATCCTCCTCAGATTTTAAATTCAGATTTCTCCTTCTGCTAGACCAGTTGCCACCCAAGGCTATAGGACCCTGTCTGTCCTGCTATTTACCTATAGCTGTGAAGAGAATGGATGGATTCATGCCTTTCCCAAGTGTGGCATTTTGATGTTTTCTAATGATTAGCAAACTTTTCCCACTAGATCAATTACAACTAAATAATGAGTTTGATCCTCACTGGGTGTCAAATACTTTGGCCTTATGCTACATCTAAGCATTGCATAGAAAAATGCCATATCTTTTCCAAGGGCATTGCATGTAAGTGAATGTAATGAACTCAGTCATTATCCATTGCATTTAAATTTTTGAAAATCAAAGTTTACTAGGAAGCAAGAAGCTTGACGAGATTTCTACAAGTGAGAAGTTATAGAGATGAAACTATTAGCATGGGTTACATGTATCCATTTCAACTGTAAAATGATGGGACCTTACTGCCAATCTAGTACTGCGCTAAAACTCATAAAGTCTAGATACCATAGAGGAAAGTTCATCGAAACAATTACCATGAATATATTTATAGAATAGACAAAGGGAAGGTATGTTATGGAGGTGGGAAAGTGACTGAAACCAAGATACCAGGTCAGGACCAATATCATTGCAGATTTTTCTTTGTATTTTATCAAGAATCTCTAAATATGTAGCAAGATCACCAGACCAGATATGGCACCATTATTCAATTCATACCTTTAATGTTTTGCACAAGATGGTCCTTATATCAAGGCAAAGCTTAATTGTCTTTTTAAATAATTGTAAAATTCTTCACTTTTTTTTGTCTGTATCTGCTAATGTATATTTTTGTACCTGAAATGTAAATAAATAACTTTATTTTATGTATATATATATATATATATATATATATATATATATATATATATATATATAATAGAGTAGATAAGTTGGTCAATAAAACAAAGTCAAACAAAAGGGTACGGTGTAATCAGTACTAAAAGCATTTATTAATATTAACCACATAAAAAAATGAAGCACAGAGATTGAGGTTCCAAGTTCGGAATTTTCGAACATGCCTGTGTTCTTCATGAGAAGATGTGAGAAATAAAAAGATGGATGGTGGAGCCTATACAACATTAGTTCTTGAGGCTGGGTAGAGCCCTGCTTGTAGGTGGAATTGTTAGAAATTGGAGTTGTTTTATATATATATATATATATATATATATATATATATATATATGTTTGAATAAAAGACAGACCACGTTAAGATTCCATGTAATTGTTATTTCACCATAACCCATTCAACAGGGTTCTGGATCATCAGACTTACTTCCAAAAGCTGAAATGAAAAATGAAAAGAAATTCACATGTTTTTTACGGACTCATCAAGTATACGCAAAGTTAACGAAGTGAGGAAGTGAGGTGGAGAGAGGATATGAGTGTGTCATATGTATCATTTTAGTTTCCTATTTTAACCCCAGTGTGTTGGCTGGATGTTGCTCAAATTAACGCTGTCTCATCTCTAGATAAAGGTGGTTAAGGGGTGAGCGATAAGAACTACATTAAAGGAAGACGTTACAACAACCCCAATAAATTACATGACAGGTTTCATTCAAATTCTTAGACGCTGTCAGTTCGCGTTACTTTAACGTGCATATTTGGGAGGTTAAGGTTTGATAAATATCTAAATTTTAAAACAATCTACGAAGAAATTAATTTGAAATTCGGTGGAGTTTGGTATTTTCTATGAAGCAGTTGATTGAAAAAAATCCATAGACAGAACATTGAAAGAGTAATCCAATTTATATTTAGTACTTTTTTTTCCACTAAAACTTTTATCTTATAGCTTGTTTGGTTGACATTTATTCGTTTGATTTTGTTCATTAAGTAAACTTGTGGTTGTTTTATGTATCCAATTATCAACAGTTATTCCCTATTTAAATAATTTTATTTTCCACATTGGGGTAGTATCTTTCAATCTCAATAAAAATACTAATCTAAAACTTTCCCTTCGTGCTATTTAAAATTCACTTCCAATTGGAGAATATTAGAGGAGAAATTTGGAAGAGATGTCACTAGCAGAAAATTAGGCCCTTCTTTTACAATTTCTTATCTACATGTCTTAAAACCCCTATTTGTAACCACATACCTATATCGTCTTATATGCCTATGAGTTCCTATATACCTACACACACATTCACACGAAAATGATATATGTATATTTCCATCTTTACACATATACACCTGCAGAGAAAACGCACATCCACATGTCTCCATACCTATCTCCATGTATACTTATACTTACATATATATATACACACAAGGACATCTGCATATCCATATATATTCATACGCATATATATATATTTACACATCCATACGTATACACATATACACATACATACACACACCCATATATGCATACATACATACATACATACATATACATACACACACATATGCATATGCATACACAATATGCAGAATATCTACATACCCACATATGCGTTAATTTGCACTTACATATATCTACCCACGTATTTGTCCCTATCATCATGTCCACCCGTGCATCCACTTATGCCTGCGTTCAAAGACTATCTCAGTATTTAATTACATTATCTATATCTTTACACATATAATATTACCTGATCTTTCATATTTATGGCAAAACATATAAGTACCTATCTAATTGTACATCTCCACACTCACAAAAAAAAAAACAAAAAAAACTGGTATGCTTCTTTTTCCGTATAAAAACATATACATGTACATATCAACAGGTGTCTCAGTGTGCAAATACATTATCATAGTTGTATACATATAGTCATGTATTAGCGCTCACGTGTGCATAGTAATATTTCTAAAAACAAAGGGAATATAAAACATTCAAAATTGCTGTTCCTATATGATTATTTCTTAGTGTACTTGCTTAGGTTTAGGTTGTTTTTTTGCATTTATTTATATATATATATATATATATATATATATATATATAATATCTGATGATGGCTTCAGGTGTGAAACTGTCAGTCACCATGCAATGTTAAGTTCTATGTCCACACAAACTCTTTTTGATACTGAATACTCTTTATCCATCAATGTAACAAATTTGAAACAATATAATTTTATACATGTGTGTATCTATCTGTGCATTTGTCACTTCCAATTGTCAGCCAATGCATTTGTATACATAAAAGTCTTTATATTACTTTACTTATAATCCTTTATGCAAAAATATACTTACTGCTGTCAATCCACATATGACAAAATATATACATCAAACTGCATCTGATGTTGTGCTGGTTATGGCATACAAACATACAGACATACACACAAACAGACACATGTACTCAGAGATATATAGTTGGTAAACTGTTGTATTTTATAAATCTTTCTCTTGTAAGACCATAAAACATTCTTGAAAAATAAGTTATCCCGTTCATTTTCAGTTCAATGAATTTAAAAAAAAGAAAACACTTTACCAATTTTTTCTTAAATTTTTCTCATATTTTTTTGTAACTACACCATTTTATCATTTTTATCAATTTCATTTCTTTCCCAAAATCTCTCCCTCTTTGTCTTTTTATTTCCTTTTGATTATTTATTACTGTCTTTTTTCTTTACTACCCTCTCTCATTCTCTCTCTTTTTCTCTCTCTATTTGTTCATGTCTTTTAAGTTCTTTTTATTCTTTCTTTCTTTCCTTTTGTCTTTCATTCAGATTCCTTTACTTTATATGCTTTTTATTTCTTTTCCAATTAATCATTCAGTCTCTCTATCCATCTCTCTCTCTCTCTCTTTCTTTCTCTCTCTTTGCTAAACACTCAAATGTAGTTTTATTCATTGCATTTCTTTTCATTTATTTCTATTTTCATGCCATTTTATAAATTTAATTCCAAATCAGGAAAATCTTCTCACTTTAAGGATTCAACACAATCATTATTTACATTATTTAGACTCATCTTTTTCGCCATATCGCCATATCTATCACAACGTTTCGGCCGTTGTCTTCAGGTGGTTGGAATGTCGAACCGAACCCTTTATTTCGCTCACTGGGGTAGACTGTTCTAGTTCCACGTGCCATGTTTGATGGATGTCAGTTATCAGTTATCTCCTGTTAATTTCCCTCTGAATGTTCTCCACTGCCTGAACCGGGTATTACACACTCACACTCTTTGGGTCCTGTCACTGGATCTAACCAACGCCTTTATCCACTGTGCCATGTGTCCTTGAGGACATCTGGGTATGAATTTCTGGGTATGAATTTCTGGGTATTATAAACCTAATGTCTTCAGCAACCATTCTTACCAGTGCTCATATTGCCGAAACGTTGTGACAGATATGCCAAAAAAGATGAGGACAATAGTCCAAATAATGTAAATAATGTACATAATACCTCATATAGACAGACTCAACACAATCATTCTAATATCCCCCCCATTTGACCTTGTGTCACATCATCTTTTGTAAGTATCCTCCTTTTTTTCCTTTTCTTCAGTTTGTTTGTCTCATTTTTTCTTTCATTCATTTTCTAAAAAATTTCCTGTTCCACATTTTCATTTGACTTCCTTTTTTCTTGTGTCTCTTTCATTTTCTTTTTTTCATATGAATTATTTCTTCTTCACTTTCTTCCTTTTACTCTTTTTTTATTTTCATTTACAATATTTTTCATTTTTCTTTCTTTTTCTTTTTTCTTTCTTTTTTCTTTCTTTTTGTCTCTTTTTTTCTTTTCCCTGTATTGTTTTTCTTTCCTTTTTTTCTTAGTTTTGTTTCCTTCTTTGTTGTAATCTTGCTTGAATTATGTCATACTCTCTTTTGCTCTCTCTGAAAAATAAATTGTTTTAAACTAAAATAAATGCAGAATAAATATGCTCTGTATTATGACACAGTAACAGTCATCAGCAGCAAAAAGTGGAATCAATGTTCAAATTCTGATCATATTTGTTATGTTCAGGCCTTTGGAAATGGTATGAATATATCTTTTCTCTCCTCCATCTATGGGAAAGCTAGAAGGGTAGACCAGACTCTCTAGCCTTAATTGACACTCACTCTAGGAGAACTATTCTGAATTCAAAACTATACCAAAGTCAACAGGAAGCCACACGACTATCTTTCCAAATATGTTATGTCAAGTCACATATACTAAAGTAAAAGAAGCTGTGGTGAGCCATGATTGTCTATATTCTGCAGAGATATAGCATATTAAACAAATGTTATATGGAATTTGCAAACAAGAATACTCATCTTTGTTGCTTTGAATATATTTTGACCAAGGTTAAAAACAAATTTTGAATGATATTAAAAGATTTCTGGATAGAGGACATGCCTGAAGTGGGCTATAGAAAATTTATGAATGAAACAACAAAGATAAGGATACTCAGAAAATCATAACATAACTTGTTATTGTTCAGAATGTAGATGGCCACACCCTGAACAGATTTATTCTCTTCGAAAATCAAAGAATACAATTTGGAAAAAATAAATGAATAAAGTGTTAATGTTTTTGTCAAGAGACTTTTCAAAATTCTTTGTATTCTTTGATATGGTGGGCTGAAAATTTCATAGTTCATGAAGGAGTTAAGTTAGAGCTGGGAAATCTTGCATGCATTAATTTCAATTCTTCTTAGAAAGGAACTTACTTCTATGAACTTTTCAGTTCACCCTGGTATATATATCAATAATTCATAAACTATATTTTCTATTTTCAATTATATAACTGTTTATAACTTAATGTGCACCATGTACAAGGCCCAAATATAGTGATCAGGGAAGCAGCCTCTTTTGAGTCAGTTCCAGAAGGCAGTGGTTCATGAGAAGAAGCTGCTTGAGTGAAACTGATATCTAACCAATGGAATACAAAGGGAATGAAGATAGTTTGCTATAATGTGGGTGACATGGTGGGTCATAGAAGGTTAGAACTGGTGAAACTAAGAAATGTAGTTCATCTGAACACTCTTCATGGAAACAGTGATAGAAACAGTGAGAGGTTTGCAATGTCTCATCTGAAAAAGGAGTTGTAAGATGGAAATAAATGGCCAACTGCAAGGACATGGATATCCATTTGGACTCTCTCAAGACTGGAAAATGAAGACTGTGAAGCTCCTGCCCATATATAACAGCAGTGTTCCATTTTTCCCCTGACCTCTTCTAACATATTTATAAAGACAGCTGAAGATATTTTCATAATTCAAAAGAACAAATATATTTGTGGTTTTACTGACCTAAAAGAATGGCTTTTGTTACACAGAAAACACATCAGCCACCTTCATTACAAAAAAAATGCTCTTTCCTTCCTGATATGTCATTCAAAGAGCTGTAGGTGTCCACATGGAACTGGAATGAGTGAGTCAAATTAAATATTTGATTCAGACAATTGGTGTTTACTTTGTACTATACCCTTGGGGAAAGCAAAAATATATCTATTGGTATAAAATGACAATTGGAAAAAATCTTAGATTTTGCCGATGCGTTTTGTCTTCTGACTTTTTCAAGGCAAAAATGAAATGAAACTGTATTGTCAACATGGAAAAAAAAGAAATCTCTTAGTATAAAGAAAATTTACATTAACCAGAGAAAGGTTTAGACAGATGCATTTGTCTTTTTAAATTTGGATTTTTTAATGTAACTATAACAAAAAAGACATTTTGATTTCATTTTTTCCTTGAAAAAGTTGTAAGATTTTTTTCCAATTGTCATTTTATACCAATCTGTCTTGTTCACAGAATTGATCTGGGAATTTAACTATATATCTATACTTCACCTATAATCTCTAGGTATATGTTAAAAACAGTACAGAGTGAACTCTGTAGCCTTTGCTGGCAACCAGTCTAGAAGAAATATAACTCAAAATTCAAAGCTTCCATTGTCTTGTGGGAAAAACTCCATTATCATCATCATCATCATTATCATCCTCATCATCATCATCATCATCATTATCATCATCATCGTCATCGTCATTGTCATAATGATGAAAAGTTGTGGTGATAGGACTGCAGCACACCTAAGCACCTGACTGGTTCCCTCCATATATTAAAGTTGAAACCTGAAGGTGTAGAAACAACAGCTGATGTCCTCCAACTTGAAGGCTCACCTTGGTCACAGGCATGTGGCTATTGATTCAATCAAGTAACCATTTGCCCAGACCATTGACTTCAATCTAATAAGTCCTCCACCCACTGATACTCTGTCATCACTGTACTGGCTGTACACATAGCAATAGAGCTCAGTTTACTCAACTGTAATAGATTAATTTTTTATCCTACAAGAAGACATCCACTCTGTCAGGTCTTGTTTTTAATCCTGCCAGCTGTTTAGCCCCCATCCACACATTAAAATCTTGGTGAGGGAACTGGTTTAGTCGTCAATGACATAGAGTGACCTGTCATAAATCCTGAGAACAAATTTCATGCTGGAGTTTCTAAAGCAGTTTCACAACTCCTACAATGAAACTGTTGCTGAACTGTATAAACCTTTGCCATTCCCTTGGACAACATTTGGTGGTATGAACAGGAGAGAGTTACTTCTATATACCCTAGCACCAACATTCATCTTCAAGAGAAAGACTTTCCAATTGCTCACTGTAACATTTTACAATAACAGTTTGTATCAGTTCCAATTCTTTTGAATTGCAAATATCAGTTTGCCTCAGAATAATTTTCATGAAAGCTGTGTTAAAACTAAGGTTTTTTTTCATCATGAATTCTTCTAATAAAAAGAAATGAAAAACAAACACTTCAGTTTGGTTACTTTTTTGTAATTTGTAAGCCATTTTCCCTGGATTCTGAATTTTGATAAGATTTGTAAATGATTTGATACTGAGTGATTTTAATTAATGATTTTGGAATAATTAAAGAGCTTGATAAAATCAAAGGCTTCAAAGTGGATAAACTTCAAGAGGCTTATAAAATTTCTCTAATATTGTACAACTTACTATGTTTACATATATATATATATATATATATATATATATAATTTAATTTAAACAAAAACAGACCACTTTAAGGCTCCATATATATATATATATATATATATATATATGTATGGGCACAGGGCCATACGGGTTGAATCTCACCATGGTTGATTTGTCAGAAAGAAGACTTTCTGATGTTATCTATCTGGAGGGGGATGCTCCCAGCATGCAACACCCTTGGAACCAAATGGTGGGTTAACCCAAGCCTTGTAAGTGAAATTGGGTAGACAGAGCACTTGGGGCCATCGATAACTGTGCTAGCACGAAGTCACAAGACATTGTGACCAATGGTTTGAGCGAGCTGGTATTGTTCAGATTTGTTGATCATTCTAGATAACACGTTCTCTCCCAGAAACTTTAACTAAGGTCTGCTCAGTATAGTTGTAGTATAAACCACAGGGGGGCACTGTGGGTGTTGAATGAACACAAATGTGCTTGCGCAAGAGTCTGCAATAGGGATTGACTAGCCACACTTGTAAAACGGTATCCTCGAATGCAATTAGCCAGCTATTATTTTATATATATATGTGTGTGTGTGTATGTGCGCGCGTGTGTGTGTGTGTGGAGAGAGAGAGAGAAAGAGAGAGAGAGAGAGAGATAAACAGTCTATTGAGTGGTCACTGTTTGTTTCATGCCTTAAATGGTTGTCAAAGATGATCTGATGATCACTTAAAATGTGGAACTGTTAGTCACCATGCAGTGGTGATTTTTGTTTGTTGCTCCATATGCACTATTCTTGATGTTTGAGCATTTATATATATTTATTGTATGTGCACATATACCAACATTCATGCACACATGCATAGATATATGGTTGTGCATATATAGTTGCATATGTAAATAGATTTATAATATATATATATATATATATATATATATATATATATATATATATTGTACACACATATATATATACAGTATAGAGTTCTGTATTCATTCACACAAATAGATACATAAATATATGTTTATATATATAAAAATATATATATATATATATATATATATATATATATAGTTACTAATTTTACAGACTATTCTCTCAGCATGTGTATTCTAAAATGTTCTTCATATCCTACAACCAATTTCCGACAGTCTAGTCAATTTCTCCTGTAGATGTCTTTTTTCACTCCCCACCCTTCCGCTCTTCCTTACTCATTTCCATGGCAGCTTTACTTACCCCCCATCCACCCAAGCCCTTATCTTTGATTAGGCATCGCCACAGAAACTCACAAACGAAGCTTTGTCTCTCAGAATTATTTATCTACAATAAATAATCCTTCATGCACAGCTTTCTTTTTCTACAGATTATTGCCAGAATGTTCCTTAAAGCCTCCAAAAACAAAAGCAAAGTGTATTTTCCTGATCATCCTTGTATGCCATTACCAGTTATAACAATTGTCGTTGATAAGACTGATTTCAAGTGATTGGTTTGTTTGAAATTATACTTGTATATTTTGGCTTAGTTGTTGGTGATACATTGTATATCTAGCTTCTTTTTTTTAAAATTCTAGCTGAAATTGACCATTATTTCTCCTTTTCAGAAGAAAACATTTTTCTTCAAAAATACATGTAAAATATACTACTTCCATTTTGCTAAAAAGTGTGTCTGCAGTATAATTACTTGTCTTTGGGGTCCTATTCAAGTCCCACTTGTATCCACTTTCTTGCCTTTAAGGTCCTATTTAAGTGCTACTTTTAGCCACTTTTTGTCTTTGGGGTCCTATTTAAGTGCCACTTTTAGCCACTTTCTTGTCTTTAGGGTCCTATTTAATTGCCACTTTCAGCCACTTTTTTGTCTTTGGGGTCCCATTTAAGTGCCATTTTAGTCACTTTCTTTTCTTTGAGGTCCTATTTAAGTGCTACTTTTAGCCACTTTCTTGTCTTTAAGGTCCTATTTAAGTGCCACTTTTAGCCACTTTTTGTCTTTGGGGTCCTATTTAAGTGCCACTTTTAGCCACTTTTAGCCACTTTCTTGTCTTTAGGGTCCTATTTAATTGCCACTTTCAGCCACTTTTTTGTCTTTGGGGTCCCATTTAAGTGCCATTTTAGTCACTTTCTTTTCTTTGAGGTCCTATTTAAGTGCTACTTTTACCCACTTTCTTGCCTTTCAGGCATTTAAGTGCCACTTTTAGTCACTTTCTTGTCTTTAGGGCCCCATTCAATTACCACTCGTTGCCATTTTTTTTGTCTTTGTGGTCCTATTCAAGTGCTACTTTTAACTACTTTCTTGTCTTTGGGGTCCTATTCAAGTGCTACTTTTAGCCACTTTCTTGTCTTTGGGGTCCTATTCAATTACCACTCATTACCATTTTCTTGTGGTTGGGGTCCTATTTAAGTGCCACTTGTTGCTACTTTCTTGTCATTGGGGTGCTATTCCATCGCCACTTTTAGCCACATCGATTTGCAAACATTGCTCTGGAGGTTCCTTGAGAATGTCCTTCTTCTATGTGCCATGTCTATTCAGAAAATAGCCAATCATGACTCTCCATATCTTCCTATCCTTTTAGCTCTGAGCAATGTTTATCTTTTTGCTATCTCTCCCACTCCCTGTTCTGCCATCTAATTACACATGCTTGTTAGATAGGTTACATACTGTTTCTATCTGTCACTCATGTCTTCAGTGTGTCCTGTGTGTGTCAAATTCTCTAAGCCAGATTTCTGCATTATGTATCCCAGAAGTTTCACCTGCCTATCGGATTCTACATATAAGTATCCTTTTTGTTTTAATTTTCTTTAAAACTTCTTCATGGCTTAAATGTGCCATCTCTTCTGTATAACTACATCGCTGTTGCCCAAAGTCCCCTTGTTACCTAGAAGGAAATTGTTCTGCATTCTCAGTCATATTGGTAGATTGATATTACATATACAGTTCAGCATGCTTTTGCTTTGTTTCTAACAAAATTTGCCTGTTTCGTAATAAAGCATTATCTTAAGTGCATATTTCACTATTTCAATGCACCTTTGGATTTTGCTGTCATATCTATTGAAACATTTTTCAGATATTTCATTTTTCTTGCTTTTCTTTTCTGAATTCAGCTACTGATGAAGACTACAGAGACCAATGGCTGAAATATTGTGATAATAACAATAAAAATAAGGACAACTCTCTGTTAATAGTTTAGCTGACTATTAATTTAAGAGGGAAGTATATCTCTGTTCAGACTTCCCGAGGTTGATTTTTGGGGTCAGATGGAAGAAAAAACAAGGAAATTAATTTTGATTGGCTGAACAATAGATAGAGAAAGGGTTTTCAGTGAGTTGGTTCTTACACATCAAGAAATGTAGGCATGATCACTTTCATGTCTGAACTGGCTCCCCAGTGAGGAAGAGTGACCCCACTGGATAGTTAGAACATGTATACGTCAATGTTAATAAAGTTAAGATTCCCTGTGTTGAAGTTATTTTATCTTTGGACTCAAAACAATGAGTGTTCATCAGTTGCAAGAGTGAAGAATGAAACTTTATTATTGAATTGGCACCATCACTCAAGACCTCTCAGCACAAGAGGATCTATACAACATATGAGTAAATTGGTGCCGATGACCAAGACCACCTCCAGCAGGGGCTACACAACATTAGGCTCAATTTGGCACAATGACCAGGACCTCCTCAGCATGTGGGGTCTATGCATCAGGTCAATGATATAAATAATTAATAAATAATGTAAATAATTAATAACTGTTCATCAATTTTAAGGAAATAAGGTAGAAGTTAAGAGATAGCAAGTGGAGAGATTAATAACAGTCAAAATACTTGGGACATCCCACACAATTTAGGCAAGTTTCTTTACAAGTTTCCATCAAGCAAAAAAATTGATCACATTACTTTTGAAAGATAATGTTTTAATGAGAAGCGCATTAATAATAATAGTAATAAATAAAAACAAAACAGTAGTATGTCCTACTATTTAGCTATAATAAGACGAAGGAGAAATAGATTTATATCTTTTCTACAGGAATTACTGCAAAATAAATGCAGAAGACTTAGGGAAAATTGAACTTAGCCTAACATTGATATCTTCTGTACTAATAAACATTGTACCACTTACAAATACTATATATATATATATATATATATATATATTTCTGACCCAGGGTTTCATGCCCTTAAATTGTCAGTTGACGACAAGGGTGTGAAACCCAGGGTCACAAACTCACATCAATACAACTAAGTATGTTAGCTCTATCGCTGATATTGAGTGCTTTCCAATAAGTACTGCACATATATAATATATAAAAATATATATAGAAATTACATATACATACATATTATGCCTATATATATATATATATATATATATATATATATATATATATATATATATATTTATATATATACATACTATACATATATATATATATATATATATTTATATATACAAACATATTATATATATATACAAACATATTATATATATATATATATGTATGTATGGCCACATGACTGTGTGGTTAGAACATTCAGTTTCTGACCATGAGACCTGGGTTCACATCTCACCACGGTTGATTTGTCAGGAAGGACATTCATGATGTTATTTGTCTAGTGGGGGATGATCCCAGCGGGCGGCACCTTTGGAAAGTGCCTGAAAAATATACCAGTAGTTGACCCAAACCTTGTGAGTAAAATTGGGTAGACAGAACACTTGGGGGAGCCGTTGATAGCTGTGCGAGTCACTTGTCATCATGACCAAGGGTGTGAGTGTGCTCACATTGTTCAAATTGTTGATAACGCTAGATAACACGCTCTCTCCCAGAAACTGTAACTAAGGTCTCCTCAGCAGAGTTGCAGTATTTGACTCTGTGGGTGTTGAACAAACATAAATGTGCCTGTGCAAGCATCTGCAATAAAGACTGGCTAGCTTCCCTAGTAGACAGGCATCCTCAAATACGAGTGGGCATTATATATATAGATATATATATATATATATATATATATATATATATGTAAAGGTAATAATTCCATTGGTGTATAATCCAAGTGGATCCTAGTAATATGAAATATTAAAACTGATGCACAAAAAAAGATCGATGTATTTATTAATAGAGAGCATATGAGTACAGACTATTTCCACCAATTTCAATACATTGGCTTTATTCAATTCAAAATAAACTGTCTCGGAACTTGAAATTTAAATTTAATATTTGCAAGAAACAGCTGAAAAAATTGATACATAGATAATCCATAACATAGCAGACAACATAAAAAATGAAAAAATACCCAAGTGGTGGTAAGGGAGGGTAATTTTGTCTGGCTTAAATGAAAACTTCACTTCACAATTCAACTTAAACCATAACACCCCAAGTTGCAGTTATAAGAATGAAGGGTTTATGTGTACTATTGTTTGATATATATATATATATATATATATATATATATATATATATATATATATAGGTGATATAAGGGATAACAACATACAGCTGTTCAGAGAGCTGAATTCCAATTCCAGTTGGGTTCATTGTATTCACTTATGTGCAAAACCACTGCGAAAATCACGAGTCCACTTTCCTCCCCAAGCTATGTGAAAATTAGTATAACATATATCAGTAAATCATTATTACCTCTCAAAACTTCACACAATTTAAAAATATTTTCTGGCTTTAAATAACCTATGAAAACATAAAAATTCAATCAATCAATCAATCAATCAATATAATATATATATATATATATATATATATATATTTTAAGCATTTCATCCCAAGCAAGGTGGGAAGCCACTAGCACGCAAGGGGTTACAGAGAATTGAAGCAAGAGCAAATAGGACTGATAGAGGAAACTATGAAGAGAATGATAGGGGATAGATTAAGTTATCTGGAGACGTCGATTGACATTACATTTGAATAGTTGGAGATTATAGCTATCAGGGAAACAGTAAAAGGGGAGGAAGTTCCACAGGTGTGAGGTGTGAGACATGAAGCTATTGGAGTAGAAGAGACAGCTACATTTAACAGTTTTGACAGGGAAAGGGCGTGAGCGAGATGCCAGCCTATTCTGCTAGGCTGGCATCTCGCTCACACCCTTTCAATTCACACCCTTTCAAATCCTTAAATTCATGAAGTCTGGGAACCAGCAAAAGCAGTTCATCAGAGCAGTTACCATGAAAGTATTTGTAAAAAAGACTGAGAGAGGCAACGGCATATCTGTGAGAGAGCAACTGCAGATCATGTCTGTGAGAGAG
>CAHIKZ030000111.1:220000-270000 GCA_903632075.3 Acanthosepion pharaonis
GTTTTTACTTAAATTAGTGTGTTGCGGGATACTAATATGATTCTTCAGTAGAAATAAGTCAGCATTATGTTGTGGGTATCATGAGGAGTATGGATGATTTGTAGTAAATATTTATAGGTTCCTGGAACATTTTGCAAACAATATTGGTAGACTCAGTATGAGTCTGAGTAAAAATAAAAAAACACAAAACAATGAATATAAAACAAAAAACAATTCCTGTTATTAACAAAAACAATTACATGTGTAGACAATTGAACTGAAAAGTAAAAACATTAAAACTATCTATAAGAATGTGCTTGTCTGTGATAGACACATGTGTGTATACATGAGCATGTGTGAGAGAATTCAAAAGTTAAAGGGCATGTGTGAGAGAGTTCAACAGTAAAAGGGCATGTTTGAGAGAGTTCAAAAGTAAAAGGGCATGTGTGAGAGAGTTCAAAAGTAAAAGGGCATGTTTGAGAGAGTTCAAAAGCGAGAGTATGTAGGCTTAAAAAGCACCTCCTAACAGGCGTTTTAGCAAAGCCAAGTTGGATAACTCATATATGTACCTACTGAAATAATGTTTATAGTAACAAAAAATAATACTGGATTTAAAAAAACCTAAGTGCAAAAATTGCATACATATGTTTAAATTAAAAAGAGAAAATTTAACATTAAATTTTATGATTTTTTATTAAATATTAAAAAAATAAATTAAGTTACATACATATAGACATCTATATCTATAATTCTCAAAATGTGTGTGTACTGTGTATGTATATGTGTGTGTGTGTGTTGTTTATGCATTTCCACAGTTTTTATCTGATTTCAATGAAATTTCTTTTGTTTGATACATAATTCTTCAGTGCCAGTTTTGAGTTCAAATTGTTGGCGACAATGGCTCTCCACTACTTCCTCTCCATTATAATTCTCAGCAACGTTTTGCTATTTACTATCTGTTCTTGGATATATATCTTTCATAAAGACTTTAATAAAAATAAATAGTTTAAATTATTACAATAATATTATCTATATCTATAATTCTCAAAATGTATGTGCGTATGTATGTGTGTATGTGTGTGTGTGATCGGATGGTGTTTATGCGTTTCCAAAGTTTTCATCTGAACGCTTCTGCATGCAAAGCTGAAAATGATGATCAAAGGACTCAACGGCTGAGGAGAAACACCTTTTCAACTGCTGCTGTACGGGAGGCTGAAACAAGATTAAGAATGCAAAAACGTCCCTTTGCAGGGCCATCCCCACATTTAAATTGTTAACCCCCCACCCCATTTGGGGATGTACCTCAGTTGCACCCAATTGTTGTTACTAATATTGATTTTCAGGTGGGCTGACTTTAAACTTAAACTGCTCCAACTGAACGGCAAAATTTCCCAGCAATGTAAGACCGGACGAAGACGTGTTATACTGATACTTATTGTATGTATTACAATATAAAATATATTGTAGAACAGTTATACTGACCTTGGCTTGTATAAAAATACGTATGCTAGTAAGTTACAAAGAGGGAAATGTAAAACTAAAAGTTTAACGTTCATGTCTTTTTATCAAATATTAAGATACCAATTAAGTGGACGTTTCGTAGTTCTACTTCTCTGTTTACAATTTGAAAGTGTTTCATGTATGCAGTTGTATAAAGGAGTCAAAAGGAAAAAAAACAAAACAATATGACACTTATTTGTCCCATTTTATGTGTACAAAACAGACAAACTTATCAAAATCAATTATTACAAACAGGGAATAAAACTCTAATTTTAGTTCACTAACCCCTATTCCTTTAGGAAAAGGGTTAAATTACTGGTTCTAGGTGGGAGTTGCATTTCAGAGAGAAGGAAGAATGAATTTGAGAGAGTCAAGGAAAAAAGTCAAGTCCTGACAATACTCTTTTCATGTTTTTATTTTGTTTTGTATTTTTTGTAATGAAAAAAAAAGCAAAATAAAACTACAGAGGCAATGCCAGAGAAAAAAATAAACAACAAAAAAGAAAGCAAAATAGATGTAAAGCCAACCATCATTAAAAGCCCAGAGCCAAGACTGAACAAAAATAGAATTGAAATTGTAAAAAGAGTGATGTTTTACCTGTAACAAAAGAATTGAAACTGGTAAAGATGGAAAAGACAAGGAAAAGCAAATGGCTGAAAAGTAAGAAGATATGAAAAAAAAAGGAAAGAAAGTACAAAACTAATGAATCAATAAAGAAACAAAAGTAAACTCAACATATGGCAATAGTTAACAAGCAGATTTAACAGTCCATTAATATTGTGAATTTATCCTTAAAGGAGGCTCCAAAACTGTGCCCATGTGCCAGACTAAAATAAGCTGAGTAAATAAAAAATGAAGAACTTATTACAGCTTGCATAATGGTCGTTAGTATAGGAAGTGGAATCGGCAAACAAAGTTCAAATTCTGCTCTAGGTAGTTACATTTCATTTAACATTATTGTCATCAGAAAAAGAATCTATTGGAATAGTAAGAAATTAGCCTTGGGTGATAGCCAGTCTAGCAGAAAATCTACTCTGAATTCAAAACAATGGAGAAGGCAAGGAAACATTCTTGACTTCTATCCAAGAAGTCATAGCAATTCACAAATAGTCCATAAAAAGAAATGTGTGGAGAACCATGATCTGCAGAGATATGGTATAAACAACAACCGAAAAACATTTAATATGAGAAATATGGATGAAGAAACAAAATCACAAGATGTTACATATTTTATAGATATCTTGGGGTGGAATTAGAATTTGTAGATTTAACATATATACTTACATGCACACAAACACACACAACAATAGTCAATAATAAAACTGTGTGTATATTACCACAACAAAAATTCTTATAGTTACTAACAACATTTTGTTTTTTGGTTATTGATATTTTGTTACAAAAATTCATTTCATTTTTATCTTGAAAATGTAAAAAACATGTACACATATACACATGTATATATATATATATATATATATATATATATATATATATATATATATATATATATATATATATATATATATATATATATATATATATATATATAACAGTGAACATTGAAGTCAACACTTAGAGGTGACAGTCTGTTTCATGCTAGACACAATCATCAGGCCACGTGTGCTATTTATATATACAGGTCAGTGGTGCATTATGGGTAGTCTATGTTGGCGGTTATTTTGCTGGAAGTCGTTTACTTGTTTATTTACTTGGGTTAAATTCTTTTGCTTGTCATTATTTATTTTTATTTTTATTTTCTATTTTTATTTCTTATGTTATATATTTATTTTTTTATTTTTATTTTAATTGGTGTTTTTATTAACATAGTAAAAATTTGTTTATATCGCTTATTTAATAGTATTGTTTTGCCTTAGAGAGATAAAGCTATTTATTCAATTTTGGGGTTGATTGTTGTAGTTTATTCTAACTATTATTTTGGCAGAAGCAGTTTTTAATTTGTTTATTACTTTATGTATTTATTTGGATTGATTATCATTATTCGTTTTTTCTAATGGTTAATTTATCGGGATCAGTTTGTTAGTTTGTTTATTTGGATGAATTTATTTTACTTGTTTTTATTATTTATTTATTATACTGTATATTTTATTTACTCTTTTCTGTTTTCAATTTTTAAGTAATGTAGCATTTTTTTTATCGTTATATAACAGTTATAGCTATGTTTTTCATCTGAATTTTGGTTTGATTTTTATAGTATGACAAATATTTTGGTCATAATGGTTTGTTAATTTGTTTATTAATTACTTTATTTGGGTTCATTGATTTCGTTTTTATTTATTTATTCTATTTTGTCTGTTCTAACTGGTGTGATTTGGTAAATTGTTTGGGTCAATTTATTTTACTTATTTTATTGTCATTTTGTTTATTTATTTATTTTATTTTTTATTTTATTTGATTTTATTATTTTCAGTTTTCAATTTTTAAGTAATGTAGTAAAAATTTGTTTTCATGTCTGCATTTTGAGATGAGCTTGGATCTTTTATGTAATAATTTATTTTGGTCTGTGAAGTTAATGACAGCTATTTTTCCACCAAGCCTTAATAAATATACATATACCTATGTTTGAAGTGCAACTTAAAGTTTTGTTGTTCTACCAACTAATCAGGCATGAAGTACTACTTTTGATTTTGAAAAAAATACTGGTTCTCATAGGAGGCCCACTAAATTAAATGCAGATTCAAAGCTTAAATTTAATATAAACTTAATATATATTGGTGTATAAATACAGAATATAGAGTATAGGTGGGGGTTAATGCACATATAGCATGTATATAGTGTTGCTAATATCTACTTATTTGATTTATTTGCATTAATACCTATATATATATATATATATATATATATATATATATTGTGCATTGATGCAGCAAATGTTGTTTAAGGCAAATATTAAAAACAACAGATATTTTGTGTTAATTTTACTGATCAGTGTTGGCAAATTATGAATATTCCTTCTCAGGCAATGAGGAAATTCTGTCAGAAATTGTCTGAAGTTTATCTTAGAAGAAATATGATCCAAGCTTTTGACTTTTTTAAGTCATCATCAGGATTGGTAGAAAGAAAGGGTGAGCTTCGTAGAACTAGCAAGTGTTGTGACAAGGTTTCAAGAATTATGAGGTAAGAAGGATTATTGATAATTTGGAAAAGTCGATCACTAAAATCAGTTGGCACAAAATGTCTGTTGTCTTTAGCAATATATACATATGTATGTGTGTGTGTGTGTGTGTGTGTGTATGTGTGTGTGTGTGTGTGTACATATATATGTATGTATGTATGCATTTATATTTATGTGAGTGCATGGCTGAATTGGTAAAATATTTACTTTCCAACCATGAGACCTGGGTTTGACCAGGAAGATGACTGACTGAGCCAAGCCTTGCGAGTGAAATTGTGGATGGAATTGTTTGGAACCTGTCAATTGACCAGGGAGGTTAATGATCGACCCAAGCATTGTGAGTGAAGTTGCAGAAGGAATTGTTTAGAACCTGTCAATTGACCAGGGAGGTTAATGATTGACCCAAGCATTGTGAGTGAAATTACAGAAGGAATTGTTTAGAACCTGTCAATTGACCAGGAAGTTTAATGATTGACCCAAGCATTGTGAGTGAAATTGCAGATGGAATTGTTTAGAACCTGTCAATGGACCAGGGAGGTTAATTATTGACCCAAGCATTGTGAATGAAATTACAGAAGGAATTGTTTAGAACCTGTCAATACTTTGCAAACATGAAGTCTCAAATCATCATAACCAAACATTTGAGCTTTCTATCCTTGTTCAAATATCTAGTCATGCCAGATTAACTACACTCTCTCTGAATCTTTGACTAAAGGTCATTCATCATAGTTACATAAACTACAGGTGAACTCTTTAACTGTAAACCAAACACAAATTTACCAGAACAGATGGGTTATGCTCTGAAAAGAGTAGCCAGCCATTAGCTATACTTTCATGACCTCTCCCTGTTACAGAATTAATGGAAACTTCTTTATTTCAATTGAATTGTCTCATGATAATTGATCTGTAATTTGAGGTGTCAAGTGAGAAACTATTGGTGATAGATGAACCTAATTCTAATATAGTGATGTCTGCAGCCTTGAAACTAAAATCTAAAGTTTAATTCTTTTTTAAACAAAAAAAACTCAACAACCTGTATCACCCATCACAGAGCTTTTTGCAGCAAGACAATCTTAATACTGGAAACTCCTTTAATATGTTCCTGTTGCTCAGATGGCTTTATGGAAAGTTTGTTCACATTAGAAGATCACAAGTGTGGATAGGTGGTAGGATAATTATTTTATCAGAACTTTGGGAATATAATGAACTGACTCAAGAGTTAAAATGAATAATATATTTTTTATTTATTTTCTTTAGAGAGATGTGTAAGTTCTTTGGTATTTGGCATAGCAAAATTTTGTTATTAAGGTGAATATTGCTAGCAGTCTTCATCTGTTGGGGGTCTTTTTGAAATAAGACAATGATAGGGGTAGTATTAATATCAGAAATTAGGTCAGTGTCAATCTACTGTGTTTTCTCGGTCCTGAGCAGGATGGAAATATCAGTAGCAAATGACATCTTAACTGCTTTTTCATGCTTTCCACATGGCTTTGTTATAGACAAGCATATGGTTGCAAGAAAGAAATACGACAATTTATTTCATCATGAACGTGAGGGTTTGGGACAGCTACCTTGTGGTATAGTTCATAAGCCGGATTCGGATCTAGGTCGATCTCTCATAGTAGTTCCACCAGGTTGACACTGATGCTGCCCTGCTGACAGCTGCTGATCGCTTGCCTGACCATGACAGGTCTCTTCCCTGGCCACCTGTTGACTGTCCGTTGTACTTCCCTGTGACCCCTTTTATGGCATTTTTTTTATGGCTTAACAGGCTCGAAAGAGGAAGCGAGTAAAATTAGGAGGGAAGCATTTTTATTGGACGAAAAATAGAACACTTTAAATATTATTTTATTTTTCGACTGGAACTCGTGCATCGGGAACATTTGTAAACGAAGATAATGGTCATTTTGTGACGGGGCCTTGTCCCATTCACATCCGGCTCTCACTCTTGAGTATGTTAGTTTATTTGCCTGTAAATCAGGCAAGATATGTCTTATTTTATTTTATAACAGTTTCTATGTGGTAACATTCTTTTTTTCCATCCTCCTTTTCTCCCATCTGCCTCTAAACCGGAAGTGTTGAGTTTGTATCCTTTTAACCAGGCTTGAGAATTTGGGGTGAACATTGGTTTCAACTATCATCATAAACTCTCTTTGTGTCTTTTTTTTTTGATTGGCCAAAATTATTATTTCCTGCCTCTTTCATTTTTTTTTTATAATGGAAGCTATGCATGGAACCTCCCTGCCCTGATTTTTGGTATTTTTCAGTCACAAATAAATAGGCTCTGCTCCAGCAAACTTTCAGTGTTTTTGACCGGGTTCAGTTTTTTCCACTCCCCCCACGTTTTTTTTGAGGGTTGCCTTCTTGTTAGTTGAGATAAAAGTATATAGAGAGATAGAAAGAAGTAAGGTATTTAAAGGATAGTGCAAATACTTTCTTTTAATTTGAAGTCTTTTTAGATTTGTTTATATATTTTATTTTATACTGTATTTTATTTGGATTTTGTTTTTTTATTTCAGTTTTGTTTTTTATCGGGATTCACTACATCTTTACAAAACAAATATGCAGATTGTAGGGACTTGTAATTTACATTAATATTAACCCTTTCCTGACTATAAATTCTAACTTTTACCATTTTGTGGGGTAACACTCTAATTCAGATCTAATCCGTGAATGATCATAAACAGTTTGCAAAGATACAAAAGTATTTATAGGTGAGACAAGAATAATCTTAAACAAAAATATCTACGTTCTTTACCAAATATTCCAAGAAGTAGGAGTCAGACCAAAACTATGATCTGGAATTGGAATGAAAGCAATGATGGCACCTACATTAAAACCATCATAAAAAAATTCAGGATGTGGAATTAGTAAATACTAAACACTTCAAATGCCTCAGTTTATGGGTCAGTTATAACAAATTTAACATAGGAGATAAGGAAATTGAACATAGAATAGGCTGTAGTTAAGGTACTTTTTCCAACACTGCAAGATGTTACAAAACCATAATGTTAACCTAAGAACTCAAGTCCTGTTCTTAAATAACCTCATCAGATGTAGACTCTCATTTGGATGTCATACATAGCATCCAACTTGTTTAAGGCATAAACTACATATAACCATTTTCTCAGATCAATGATTCACAAAGGTTTCAAGAGAATGTGCACTGTATGTCTTGAAGAATACAATCCTTCATCAGATCTGACAGACTGGTGCTAAAGAATAACAAACAAAGAACTTTATCAAATAACAGAAACTGCATTACTTGAAGACTATCAACAGAAGCAACAATTAAAATGGATAGCACATGTAACATGAAGAGAAAATAATGAAAAAATCAACATGTTGAGATGACACATTTCATCAAACAAAAGGACAAGAAAGAAGCTCTCATCTATAATAGAATGAGTGAAACCAAAAAACTTATTTTCTTGAAAAATTATTTTAAGAGAAAGATTTTATAAATTTCAACCAGAAGCAGCAATGTCTGCCCGATCAATGAATGCCAAGGGAAACAGTTAATATTAACATTTATATTTTCTTGTGTTTTTCTTGTATGCAGTGAAGAGGTTAGTGCATACAGAAATTGTCTAAATGATTGTTCATTCTGAGTGCTTTTGGAAAACTTATTAATAATTTTCAAGGATTGAAGATGAATACACAATTATAGTTATATAAATTTCAACATACAATGGTAATACAAACTGTTCCATCAAAGAAAGCCAAATGAATGGCTAATGGTCAATGAATGGTTAATTGAAATAACCAGGGCCAGCACAACAGTTTCATGCCTGTCTGAATTTACGATACAGTGTCTCATAATCTATGATATGATGCTCAGCATTCAACAACATCTCAGTTTTTCAAAAGGTAGCATTCATATAAAATACAAATTTTATTGTAACCTAATTATATACAATAATGGCTCATATGCGATATAGGTGAACAATTCAGCTAGAAAAATTGAAAATAAATAAAATGTATTTAAATACAAATTAGAGACGTCATAATAGATCTTAAATAAATCAACAATGTTTTATGGCAGTTTTTAACATTATCTTGAGATTTTTCATTATAAAAGTTGAATAATTTAAACATATTCAACATTATGCATAAAAAATAATGAACTTTATATAGTTTTTTTTCAATGCATGAGCAAAACAAATTCACAGATTTGGATGAAAAAACACAATTTTATGACCAATCTTGGAAAGTGTAAAATGACATTCTGACTTATGGTGACAAGGGTGAAAAAAGGTGAAGAACCACTGCAGAATTTTTTTTCTCTCATGAAAATCTGGTTGTAATCATTTCAAAGCATATGGAAATTGCTCATTGCATTTCTTTGATTGTTTTGCTTCCAGTGTGTCTTTAGAGTGTTAAGTTTTCCTTCCGTATGATTCATCCACAAAATATCAGATGTCTCCTTCTCATTGTAAGCAGCAGTTTCTTTCTAGCTCCTTAAAACTTCCTTATTTGTCATATGCTCCATCCATGATAATCTAGGTATTTATCAGTAGAACTACATCTCATTCGCTTACAATTTATATGAACGTTAAGGCTCAGGAATTAGAAGATGTGGATGATTTTGAATAAATATGTATTTTAAATCATGTATCAAATATTCCTGTTAAAATATCAATGAACTGAAAGATTCTGCTGAAGAAAAAGTACTTATTGACTTAAAGCTGCATATCTAATTCATCTTAATAGATAAGATTCAGTTTAAGAATTTGATAAAATAACATCTGCAAAATGTGAAGCACATCTGAATCAATTTTCAGGAGCATCATTTAATTTAGTTTTGCTTATTTACTTGAGATTTGTTTTTATTTTACACATCCAGAAAAGATAAACACATATAATGTGGAACAAGATTATTAAAGAAATAAACAAAAAATATTTAGACATAAAAATAATTTACCATATAAATATGAATAATATCCTAATTGCATCAATGCTCACATTAGCAGGGAGACTAAAAGTGAATTGAAACCCAAGTAGCAGGGAGACTAATAATGGGTAGAGATACAGTTAGACATATAACAATGGAATGAGACAAAATTATTATTGCAACTAACAATGGATTGCAACACAATTAGTAGGGTGACTAATAATGGATTGAGACATAATCAGTAAGGCAACTAACAACAAATTTAGACTCAATCAGTAAGGGATCAAACAATGAAAAAAAAACAGAATTATGAAGCATAATTTGAAGTGTAATTAATAGGGCAACTCAAGATGGGTTGAGATTTAATTAGTAGCACACCTAACAATGGATTATCTCAGAATTAATAAGCTATCTAACAATGAACTAAAATATAATTAGTAGGATGCCTAATAATGGATTAAGAGATACGTTTGCTAACCATTGTAAAATTTTCTACACATTTACTAAGATTAGTTTAGTGTGACTATGGCTTTCAATAGTATGATTTGCTTAAGAAACTTGCTAGATGAACATTTTCCTAAAAGACAGAATATGTATGCAGCGTGTCTCAGAATTAAATATCTATATCAGTGAAATCAGAGAAATTTTAGAAAACTCACTTTTATTTCTCTTCATCGTGTCTAATATATGCTGAAAGTGCATAAATTTCTAATTTTCTTTATAACTTTATAATTTTTTCTAATGTTATTTTCATTCACTTCCAGAACTGTATTAATAATGAATATACAAGAATGTTTCTTTTCTGCCACTACCCACTGAATTTTTTGTGTGGAATTTCATAAAGACTAAGATTTATCACCAAAAGATTAATAGTTTGGTTGAGCTTAAAGAACACATTCTGTAAGCAGTGCAGGTGATAATTCCTGAAGTGCTTCGAAATATGTTTTGTAATGCTAAAGATAGATTTGAAATTTGTTGGGATACAGACAGAGCAAATGTTGAAAATTTTCAATAAAGTTTTGACATAAGATTTATAAATCTATTCTTATGTATCATAATTAAGTAATAAACATAAAATTGTCTCAGTTTTTTTCAAAATTTGCCTGCTTTCATTGAAAGAGATAATTAATTCTGGGACACCCTGTATATCTTTGATAGACATATGCTTAGAATGAAATTCGTTTTTCTTATAACAAATCAATTTGAATGAGATGGACATGAAAAAGTGGCAGTTTCTAAATGTTTATTTTATTTATAGTTGCCAAAAAAAGACAGAGTTAAAAATTTTTACTTAATTTTACTGCTTATAAAAATAACCTCTGCCATTTATATTATCATTATTTTGTTAAAATTATCATTTATCCATTTTAATCATTTCATATATAATTACAAATTATCCATGATGTATTAGGATTGTAGACGATGAGCCCACCCCCCCAAATACACTGAAAGTGCATCATGTATTTTCCTGCAAAATGATCTTTATAATTCTCAAGAGGGAAATAATCGATCCTATTTATAAAGGTAAAAATGTCCAGATGAAAAAAATATCAAGCTTGAAAATACTTTCGTAAGTAAACATTTTGAAAGTTGCCAAAAATTTTAAAAGTTTTCTAGTGCTCTTAATATTGTCATCTCACCTTGACTTCAACACAGCAGGTGTTTGAATGCATGTGTATGCAAGTGTGTGTGTCTGTATGTGAATGGGATGCACATGCAAAAATGTATATAGATGTATTAAGATAGGTTCACATTCATACATGAAAAAAAATCCCATACAAACAAAAAAAATATATAACTAAGTATTCAGATTTATAAATATATTTATATATGGGTGCTTATATGTATGTATGTATAATATATATATATATATATATATATATATATATATATATATATATATATATATATATATATATATACAGATAGATAGTATTAGCCAATAAATAAGGAAATGATATTATAAAAATATTATTATATTTATTTCTTTTCATCATATTTTTCATACAAATATGTATGTATGTTTTGATATGTGTATGTATGTGCATTTGTGAATGTGTGAATGTGTATGTTCAAATTTATTTAAACATATTTAGAGTGGTTCAAATGCACCATAATCACATACACTTATATACAAAATATATAATACTTAAGTATTACTCAAATATATAAAAAATATTTATATGTGGGTGTAATTTTCATATATATATATATATATATATATATATATATATAGATATATAGATAGATAGATAGATTACATTAGTCAATAAATAAGGAAATTTTATTATACAAACATTGTTATATATATATATTTCTGCTTTGTTCAATTTATAGCAATGGTCTTGGAAAAGTAATGAATACATCTCCTTCCAGATATAGATTAAATAATAAGGCAGACTGAGCTCTATTGCCTTGGATGGCAGTTAGTCTAAGAAAAAGAAAATTCTGAATTCAAACCTGAGGAGAGCTGTTTGGTGATTTAGTGACATAGTATGCACTTTTTCTCTGTTTTCAGATATTATCTTCTGAAAAGGGTGACAAATTCTACATTTTATGCAAATTTTATACAACACACACACACACACACACACACACACACACACACACACACACACACACATATATATATATATATTGTGATGCAGCCCTGATTTCATTAACCACATAGACGTTAGGCTAAAAAGCACCCCAAAGTAAAATCTTAAATAAAGAGAAAATTAGTTAGATGTAAAGGAAAAATAAGTAAATAAATAGAAATTTAATCCAATGCTTTCGACTTGCGAGTGAATATATTCTATGATCAGCCATATCCTCCTCTTCTCTTCACAAATTCTTTCCCTCTTTATCTACTCTTCCACCCACGAGCCAAGGGCCCGTGAACTTTGAAGTGACCCGACACGAGAATGACCTGGTTCTAAAATTTCGCAGCTATCAGGCGTTTGACCATGAGTGAATTCCAGGCACCATCAGGGTCTCCTGCTGCGATTCACGTGATCAGAACATACTAAGCGTGGATTGAACTTTTGGCCATAACACAAGCACTGCATGATTTGCGCCCTATCCTCCTGCGTACCCGGTCAAGGACGAAGGGAAACCACGTGACTGTTTTGGGGGACAGCGAAAATCTAAAAAAGGATTTTCAGTTTCCCTCTGACCAGCAGCAGTTGAACGTCGCTGGGCAACTCGCCCCGATTCCAAAAACAGACTGCCCACTGAGACGAAGATGACAGCAAAGTCTGTCGACTAGGGGTGAAAGGACTGCTATGAAACTGAATCAACCCACCCAAATGCCTGTACGAGATGCTGTGGACCCTCGAACACTTGTGAAAAGAAAAGAAATCCAGGAAAATTGCCGGCCGGCCAAAATGTTGTTTTAGCATCAGAACTCTCGCTTCGGCGAATCAGAACTTTGTGTGAAAATATCAACTCGACTGAAAGATAAGTTGATTCTCTTGGTTTGATCTGTTTTCATATATGTATGTATTCGCTCGCGCCTTCTATTCTTTAATGATCTCCTTCCCCTTTGTTAAATAAATGTTTTTTTACCTCTTTATTTCTTTATATATATTTATAAATAAATGTTATATTTTGAAATCCATCGTCTTGTGTCTGTTCTTCGTTGATTCCCTTGTGTCGCTTCCATTTCTGAGCGAAGACCGAGAAAAGATCCCACGTTTTCCTTTTTTTAACCCGTGATTCATCTATATGCTACAAGTACGTAACATATAAAATTAGGGGCTCGTTCCGAGAATCTTTTCTCTCTGTTTTCTTCACTCAGTAAGGATCGCACAGCTTCAGGGTATTGGCGAACTACAGATATCAGTTATAGATAGTTTTCTCGCATCACCCTCTATGGAGAAATTATGTAAGCTTAAAAAGGATGATATAGTTGAAATAGGAAAGGAATTAGAACTAGAGGTAACGAAGTCTATGAGAAAAACTCAGCTAGTCAGGATAGTCTCTGAACATATGGTAGATAACGACGTTTTCGGCGTAGAAGAATTACGTCAATTATCACTAGACACGTCGGAACTTTCGCAAGCTCAAAAAAGCGAAAATTGAGAGCCGAAGCCGAAAGAGCAAAGGTTGAAATCGCAAAGGTTAGAATCGAACAAGAAACTCGGTTTCGGGAGTTAGACGAAAAGCGGGAACTTCACGAAGCGAGAAGTAGTGAGTTCGACTTAGCTATGCAGGTCCGACTCGTACCGCAGTTTAACGAGGCTGACGTCGACAAGTATTTTCACTTTTCAGCATTTCGAAAATGTCGCCTCAAACCTAGCATGGCCCATAGAAACGTGGCCAATTTTATTATGGACCGCATTAAAAGGCAAAGCCCAAGAAGCGTATGCCGCGCTCTCAGTAACAGACCGCGCTGAATATAGCATTGTTAAATCAGCCATTTTAAAGTCGTCTGAGCTAGTGCCGGAGGCATACCATCAAAAATTTAGAGCCTATCGAAAGGGATACAAACAGACGTATGTAGAATTTTCGAGACAAAAAGAAACCTATTTCGATAGATGGAGTTCATAAAAAAAATTGAGGCAGTTCACGACAGGCTAAGGCAAATGATTCTGATAGAGGAGTTCAAAGAATGTGTCCCTGATAATTTAAAAACCTACCTCGATGAAAAAAGGGTAGATACTTTATATGAGATGGCCACCCTCGCTGACGAATACGCGTTAACACATAAGCGGGGTACATTCAATCATAACAACCCATCCGAGTTTGCAAGTGGTCCACACCCAAGACGTGGGTCTGGTTCTGGTCCGAATTCGAAGTTTGGTCGATCGGTTAGTTCAGGCCAACCACCCAGTCCGAGAGATACCAAATCTCAAAATCCCAGTTCTCATTCACCGGTTTATCGGCAGACGAATAGGAGAGAGAGAGGAAACTCCCGATGTGCCACTACTGCAATAAAGTAGGACACCTTGTGTCGAATTGTTGGACGAAGCGGAATGCCGAGTCCAGAGCCCTAAGTCAAGACAGACCCCAAGGGCTAATTTCTTCCGACAGCGTTACCATAAATAGGAAACCCAATGACGAAGATGTGAGGGAGGAGTATAGGCCATTTGTTTCTGATGGTGCTGTATCTCCCGTGGATAACCCCACGAAGAAGAAATCCGTGAAGATCTTGCGGGACACTGGGGCGACTCAGTCCCTGATTGTGGAAAGCTTCGTGCCGTGTGGATCAGATTCGGCCACTGGTGAATTTGTTATTATGCAGGGTGTTAGCAGCAGCTTTGTTAGCGTCCCCCTTCATCGAATCCACCTTACGTCTGGGTTAGTTTCTGGCCCCGTCGAGGTCGGAGTAGTTCCTAGTTTGCCTATGAAAGGCATATCCATGCTGTTAGGAAATGAATTGGCGGGTGGTAGGGTGATACCCCACCCTAAAGTAGTTCCGGAACCGGTTGCTTCGGTAGACACACAAGATATCGAGGAAGAGAATCTCGATATATTTCCCTCGTGTGCAGTGACCAGAGCACTGGCCAGAAAGAAGGCCGATGAAAAGATGAACAAGAAAATCGATAGGACAGAGGACGAAGTGATAGACCTATCGCAGACATTTATAAATCCTGATATGGGATTAAATTATCCTCACGATAGTCCCCCAACTGGAAATAGCGATGGTATTGTAGAGCCCGCTATGGACATTCCATTATCGAGGAGAGCACTTGTAACGGAGCAGGGGAGTGATTCTGAGCTCATCCCACTCTTCCGTCACGTATTGCCCGAGGATGAGTTAGAGAAAGTTCCAACCGGATACTTTATTAAGAATGAAGTACTAATGAGGAAATGGAGACCCCCACACATCTCCGCCTCAGAAGACTGGTCGACAGTCCACCAAGTAGTACTCCCTAAACGGTATAGATCGGAGGTAATGAGAACGGCTCATGAGATCCCACTGGTGGGGGTCACCTTGGCGTTAACAAGACGCACGATAAGATCGTCAGACACTTTTACTGGCCGGGTATCCGAAGGGACGTGTCTGAGCATTGCCGGACTTGCCACCTCTGCGAGGTAGTAGGGAAGCCGAATCAGAAAATCCCCATCGCACCCCTACATCCCATTCCTGCTTTCGAGGAGCCATTTTGTCGCATTATCGTAGATTGTGTTGGTCCGTTACCCAAAACTAAGTTAGGGAACCAATACCTGCTAACGATCATGTGCGCCTCGACCAGGTTTCCTGAAGCGATACCCATGAGAAACCTCTTCGCCAGTAAAATAGTAAAGGCTCTCATTAGCTTTTTCACCGTGGTCGGCTTACCCAAGGTGATACAGTCAGACCAGGGATCCAACTTTATGTCAGGGGTGTTTCAACAAGTTACGAGAGGTTTGGGTATAAAATCAATTAAGTCAAGCGCCTATCACCCCCAATCTCAAGGTGCCTTGGAGAGGTTCCACTCCACCTTGAAGAGCATGATGAGAACATATTGCCTGGACCACCAACACGATTGGGACGAAGGTATCCCATTCCTAATGTTCGCTGTGCGCGAATCCGTACAGGAATCGTTAGGGTTCAGCCCATTTGAGTTAATATTTGGGCATTCAGTCCGCGGTCCTTTAAAGGTGCTGAAGGAAGGTTGGTTGCAGGAAGATCCGGTAACAGAAAATTTGCTGGAATATGTTTCACATTTCCGAACCCGACTAGCAGAAACGTGTGAACTGGCCCGCGAGAACCTCCGATCGGTTCAGCATAAAATGAAAGATCAATACGAATGAGACACGGTCGAACGGAGTTTTTGTGTCGGAGAGAAAGTACTAGTGTTATTACCCTTGCCAGGACATCCTCTCAAAGCTCGATTCCATGGCCCGTAATGAAGTGGTCAGGAAGGCCGGTGACCTCAACTCCGTCGTAAGAACTCCTGATTCGCAGGAAGTCGATGCAGATGTGTCACATTAACATGCTTAAGCCTTACTATGAACGGGGAAAGACCGACCCTGTATTAGTGATCAGTGGGCCTAACACTACGCCTGAGCCCATGGAGATCCGAGGAGGAGTTACGGAAAGGGGTGACCACCCCACCAAACTTTACAACTCCGAGGTACTAGCTGACCTAAGTGTGAAACTGTCGCATTTAGCCATTGAGGAGAGAAAGAATTTAGCTTCCCTTATCGAGATTTCGGGGGCCTGTTCCCCGACGTACCCAACCAAACCACCATCACTTACCATGATGTGGAAGTAGGAGATGCCACCCCCATTAAACAGCATCCCTACCGGGTCAACCCACGGAAAGCCGAAATCCTATGTGGAGAAGTAGCCTACATGCTAGAGAATGGCATTATAGAGCGTAGCCAAAGCAGTTGGTCCTCCCCCTGCGTGCTAGTGGACAAACCTGATGGCTCGGTTCGGTTTTGCACCGACTACCGAAAGGTGAACTCCGTCACTAAGACGGACTCTTACCCCATTCCTAGGATGGACGACTGTATTGATAAAGTAGGCAAAGCCACTTATATTATGAAGCTCGACCTGTTGAAGGGTTATTGGTGTGTGCCCCTAACTGAGCGTGCTAAGGAGATATCTGCTTTCGCGACTCCGGATGGCCTGTATCAATATCGCGTGATGCCTTTTGGGATGAAAAATTCCCAGGCCACCTTCCAGCGAATGATGAACCATTGCCTATGAGATCTGGCTGGTGTAGAGACGTACATCGATGATATAGTCGTGTACAATAATACCTGGGCCGAACACATGATATCTCTATGAAAAGTCTTCGATCGGTTGAAGCATGCCAACCTCACCATTAACCTGGCGAAAAGTGATTTTTGCCAGGCCGAAGTGACACGTTGTCGGTCATGGGCGGATAACTCCGATCGAGGCAAAAATACAAAGTATAGTTAAGTACCCAGCCCCAACCAACGTAAAAGGCCTGAGGAGATTTCTCGGAATGGTGGGTTACTATCGCAAGTTCTGTAAGAATTTCTCTGATGTAGCCTCACCGCTTACACAACTGTTGAGGAGGAAAGCCAAATTTGATTGGACATCCGACTGTCAGAGATCCTTTGATCAAATAAAAGCCCTACTGTGCTCAAACCCTGTCCTCAAAGCTCCTGAATTTACCTGACCGTTCAGGTTAGCTGTAGATGCAAGTGACCGTGGCATTGGCGCTGTATTACTACAGACCGATGCAAAGGATATCGAACACCCTGTCAGTTATTTCTCAAAAAAATTTAACAATCACCAGAAAAATTACTCTACAGTAGAACTTTTTCTACTGTAGAGTAATTTTTCTGGTGATTGTTAAATTTGCCTCTTGTCCTTTTGTTAAGTTTACAACACTTCGAAGTGTATGTGTCTTCGTCAGCCTACTTTAGTATATACTGACCATAACCCACTAACCTTCCTCAGGAAAATGAAGAATACGAACAGGTGACTACTGTGCTGGAGTTTAGCGTTACAAGAATACGATCTGACTATTCAGCACATAAGAGGCGTTGACAACGTGTGTGCTGACGCCCTATCCCGTATCTGATCGATAAGCTTTTGAGGATCAAACGGGGACGAAAACAATCTCTTTCCTTTTTTAGAAAAATGCCGTTGATGGCATTTTTCTTCTTTTTGGTAGGGAGGTGTGACGCAGCCCCGATTTTATTAACCACATAGACGTTAGGCTAAAAAGCACCCCAAAATAAAATCTTAAATAAAGAGAAAATTAGTTAGATGTAAAGGAAAAATAAATAAATAAATAAAAAAATAGAAATTTAATCCAATGCTTTCGAATTGCGAGTGAATATATTCTATGATCAGCCATATCCTCCTCTTCTCTTCACAAATTCTTTCCCTCTTTATCTACTCTTCCACCCACAAGCCAAGGGCCCGTGAACTTTGAAGTGACCCGACACGACACGAGAATGACCTGGTTCTAAAATTTCGCAGCTATCAGGCGTTTGACCATGAGTGAATTCCAGGCACCATCAGGGTCTCCTGCTGCGATTCACGTGATCAGAACATACTAAGCGTGGATTGAACTTTTGGCCATCACACAAGCACTGCGTGATTTGCGCCCTATCCTCCTGCGTACCCGGTCAAGGACGAAGGGAACCCACGTGACTGTTTTGGGGGACAGCGAAAATCTAAAAAAGGATTTTCAGTTTCCCTCTGACCAGCAGCAGTTGAACGTCGCTGGGCAACTCGCCCCGATTCCAAAAACAGACTGCCCACTGAGACACGAAGAAGACAGCAAAGTCTGTCGACTAGGGGTGAAAGGACTGCTATGAAACTGATCAACCCAACGAAACGCCTGTACGAGATGCTGTGGACCCTCGAACACTTGTGAAAAGAAAAGAAATCCAGGAAAATTGCCGGCCGGCCAAAATGTTGTTTTAGCATCAGAACTCTCGCTTCGGCGAATCAGAACTTTGTGTGAAAATATCAACTCGACTGAAAGATAAGTTGATTCTCTTGGTTTGATCTGTTTTCATATATGTATGTATTCGCTCGCGCCTTCTATTCTTTAATGATCTCCTTCCCCTTTGTTAAATGAATGTTTTTTTTCTCTCTTTATTTCTTTATATATATTTATAAATAAATGTTATATTTTGAAATCCATCGTCTTGTGTCTGTTCTTCGTTGATTCCCTTGTGTCGCTTCCATTTCTGAGTGAAGACCGAGAAAAGATCCCACGTTTTCCTTTTTTTTTAACCCGTGGTTCATCTATATGCTACAAGTTCGTAACAATATATAAAGAGGCACAGTGGAGTAATGGATAGCAGCTCGTATTGAGGAGATGGAAAGCTGAGTATGAATTCCAGTCAAGTTTTACAATGGCAATAAACATGATAACATGGATTCAAGATGAATTACAGGAGCATCACATGAGATATAGCATCATTATTCAATGCACGGACGAATAGTAGATTTGCAACTGTGCAAGATGGACTCTGACAAGAAAAATTTTCTGGCACAACACAGTCACCCAGCTTTCCTTGCAGTTTTTTTAAAGATATTTATAAAGTGTAGAATTGTATAGCACAAAGCCAAATGGGGTTGGGTGAAAGAAGACTGTGTTTCTTCAATGGAGCATGCCTTGAAAATTAGCATTCAATATAACATCCTTTAATTGGGATTGAATACTAACCATTGGTTCCAGTAGGAAATATACAATTACCTCAGGCATAAAAGACTCTACTAAAGTTCTTTACCTTTTGTTTGTCACACATTTTAATTTGATGATGTTGTTGGCATTGCCATCACCATCATCATCATAGTATCAAGAATTCAACAGTTTTCATTTAATACAATGTTAGTATCAATATTTTCCTTTCCTTCACTGAATCTAAAAAGATAATATCTTTAAAACTAATTTTTTTTTATTTTATTGCAAAATCTTTTTAGTTTTACAATGGCAATAAACAGGATCATCACTATTAAAACAATTATTATAACTATTGTGCAGACAACAATGGAAGAAATACAATATAAAAATGGGTTGATTTTCAAGGACTTTTGTATTTATATAATATTTGATGTTTTCCATGTCAACAATATGAGAAATATAAGCCAGAAGAGTGGAGCAATAACAAGAATATTTTGTATTTATATAATACAACTATGAGGAGGCACAGTGGTGTAGTGGATTTCAACTCAGATTGAGGAATCTGAGTTCAAATTCCAGTCAAATCCATTACATTCTCTTATGTGCTAATACCCTTCAGAAAGGTATGAATCCTCTTCTTCTCCCCACCAACTCTGGGTAAATAGCATGACAGACTGGGATGCAACCAGTCTAGGAGAAGGACAACGCTGAATTCAAAACCTGTGGAGAGTCGTCTGGGTACCTTGCAGCATCAGGTCTCTATATTCGGGTCTTCAAAAAGTGCGGTTGGTTCTGCACAAATCATTCACCACTATAATCAAATCATATGTACAGGTGTTTGGCTGTCAGTTCTGAGGAACTGAGTTGCATGACCCTCATAATTCGAATATGATGGGCGAGTCCAGCGTATATATATATATATATATATATATATATATATATATATATATATATATATACTACTCTTTACAGTATTTTTCACCCTATGCAAGACCCAGAGGCTACTCAAGGTAAAGAGTTATGTTAAGGGGTAGTTTATATGGATAGGAGGGGGAGATAACTGTTAACTTTAGAATTGAACAGGTTAAGATTGTAGTGATTGAGGAAACATTCCCATGGGAGTCAGTTCCACAGAGAAGTGGTTCATGGGAAGAAGCTGTTTGAATGAAACTTACCTCTCAGTGATAGAATACGGAGTTAATGTGGGTGGTTTGTTACTATGGAAGTGGCATGGCAGATTCTAGCTGGCGAAACCAAGGAATGTAGTTTGTCTGAGCATTTTCCATGGAAGTAGTGGTAGAGCAGTGATAGGCTCCCCACCTCCCACCTGTGAGGTTGGAGGGTGCATCCCTTGATGACAAAATAACAAATTGGATTACCAAAGCTACAAGTACATCTGGGGAGATTTGGCACCACCTATAGAATGAGAGAGGTATCAAACTGGATACTAAAATATGAGTTTATCGAGCAGCCATTTTCCCCAAACTGTTGCATAGCTCAGAGTTGTGAACCTCATATAGGTTCTATATCAATCAGATGGATGTCTTCACAAAAGTTGTCTTTTCATGTTCTGTGGCTATACTTTTGATGATAGAATGTCCAATGCTGATCATCTCACAAAATAAAACATTGGTGAAATTGAGACTTTGCTGATGCAGTCACAACTTCACAGAGATGACCCCTCATCCTTGCAACATTTTACTGTTGAAACAGTTAGATATAACCACCTTTTCTACTTCTACAGCTTCTTCTCTCCACTTCCTTCCTCTTACTTGCTTCCCTGATAACTACAATCTTCAAAAATTTAAATGTAATGTTAATCGCCATCTTCTGATACCTTGATCCCCATTCTTTTTATAAATTTCTCAGTCCCTGCCTTATATCTAGGCTTTTCCCTGATTTTCTGTAACCCATTGCTTAGGGTGCAATGCTTAAAAATATATATATATATATATATATATATATATATATATATATATATATATATACATACACACACACACACACACACACACACACACACACACACACACACATATATATATATATATATATATATATGTTTGTGTGCACATGTGTGTACAGGTATGTGTGTGTGCAATGCCCTTGAAATGTCAGGAATTCCTCTTCCTCCATCTATGGGTTAAATAGCAAGATAGATTGAGCTATTTACTCTTGGTAAGGCAACCACTCTAGGAGAAGGAAAACTCTGAATTCAATTGTGAAACTTTGAGAAATACTATGCATATACTATGTTTTCAAATATTTTCTTCCAAAAAGTGTGGCTGGTTCTACACAAAATTTCACCTCTATAATCAAATTAACTGAACAGGTCATCTAGAAATTCCATTATAAACTGAATTGTTAAGTTCCTATATATGAATATAAACATAAGGTTCCGCTATACATATATGTGTGTTTGTGCACATGTTTGTGCATGCATGCATGTATGTGTGTGACTTACACAAATAGGCAGATATGTGTATGCAGTTACAAACACCCTCACACAAAAGAATAAAGACAATAAATTTTGACTGCAAATGGTGTCTGGAAAATGGTGAAGTATTTAAGCCTAATTTATTGTGGAAATCTACCATATCTTATATTGAAAGATGAGATATCTGGAAGATTTATTTTTATGCCAAAATTTCACTGCATACAAGGCTTGAGAACCACTCAAAGTAGAGAGTTACAGTCAAAATGGCAATTTTAGATTAGGTGTGTGATATAAATGATAAGGAAAGTGGTAAGAAAGTGAAGATTATGAGGATAAGGAAAAAAGATAACAGCTGTAGTGTTAAGGAATGTACTTGGAGTATTTTCCATAAAATGGCAGTTCTTGAGAAAATGCTACCTTAAATAGGTAAACTTTCCTTCTTAAATTCTGGTGAAAGTAAAGAATAGAGATTATCTGAACTTTAGCCATGGATATAAACTGCCATTATTTGAACATTGTCATACTCTGGTAATATTAAATGAAAGTATTTGAAGGCAAGGGGTAATTTACCATAAAATATTGTTAGCTAAGCTTAGTAAGTAACTCATTGTAAGTTTTTTAAAATACCTTATAAAAATTCTGACGGTCAATTGATCTAAGTATCACTTCCAGTTTGTTCCTTCTTTATTTTATTATATTATAGCGTGTTTAGGCCACAATAGAAACAGGGGAGACAGATAGTTGGCTGTAGAGGACAAACATTGCAGTAGCAGTAGTTGACTGGCACTTTTAAAAATCTATGTTTTTAAAAAGAAACTTTTGTCTTTTTCTTCACCCATGCATAGGGTAACAGACCCTAAGGAGAGCATTCCTCTCCAGCATTTAGACATTTTGACCCAGACTTTGTTGCTAATGAAAAGTGTAACTTTTTTTACAGAAAGACTTTTATTTATTTTTATGTTTATGAAATGAATATTACCTAAATTTTCAACCTGTCATTCTGCGTAATTTTGTTGAAAACATTTTTAGTGTACATTCTTCCTCAATAGATAGATATACCACTTTAATATATATCCATCTGTTTATCTATTAAGATATCCATCTATCTATATTTGTAGAGTTCAAATATAATTGGTGGTATTCACTTGGAAAAACCCTGGGTAGTTCGACTTGTAGCAGAACAAATTGGTACCCAAGGAAAAATGAGGAATAAAAAAAGAAAGAACCAAGAACATAAAACTAAGGCGAAAGCAATCGTCCAGCGTTCAAGCTCAGTCCAAAGAAAAAAACCTCCAAAACGAGTAAAAGGCAACTACGTAAAGTGCTCAATACGCCAAGTAGAGCAAAACTTAAGATAATCGAAGAAGCCAGCCAAACCTACCTAGGTTTTGCCTAAAAGGATTGTCAGAGAAATGCCGGCATTGCCCTGATTATCTTATATATATATATATATATATATATATATATATATATATATATATATATATAATTTACACACGCCTATCTCTGATACTGAGCCCTTTATCCCATAAGTATAGCACACCTTAAGACTATATTTCTTCATATATATATATATATATATATATTTAATAGTAATTAGTACTATCTAGTCAAGAGAATTTTATCTAGTTTGCCACCCAGTGATTTTTGCTTAAGAATTATTTAAATATGCTCACTGAATGTAAAGAAAATGAGAAAATGAGAGATTAAAAATAAAAAGAAAGAACGAAAGATGCTCGAGATAAATATAAAAAATAAAGATAAGCACACAGCAAGACATGCCAATTTGGTTGTTTCTTTGCAGTTATTATTTAGTACTTTTATTTTCTTATAAAGTTATTTTTTTATAAATTATTTCATATTATTATGCTTTTAATAAGTATAAACTAAACAAATATTTTTATTTTCTTGTAAAAAAGGAAGCTCGAAATATAAACTAATGCTGACCTGCTCGTAATGTAACAATTAATAGCGCAGAAAATGAGATTAGTATGCCAATTTCAAACAAGGTTGTTAGATTCACTTTCTCACAAGAGACCCCTTCCGACCTCCCATCAGCATGGCTGATGCTAACCTCCAGCTGGCATGAAGTAAAAAGACTATATTGAATCCATTGCTAATATCATGTTTCACTGCTTATAAGATGCTCCGATGCATTAGACGACCCTGAAATTTTGAAGAAAGAAATCAGAAAAAGTTTTAAGTAAGTCCACCCCACTATCTCCAATTTCACTTACTAAATATTATATTTCAGTATGAAAACCTGACATTGTATAAGTAGTATTATTCTTAAAGTGTCTACCATAAATGCTGCTGCTTTGTGATCATTATTTTGAGAGAATTGAAAATCCTACTGGGATTTAACATTGGCGGCCACAATTTTAACAACATAAGATACACAGATGACACAATACTGATAGCAGGCATAGAAAAGAAATTACAAATCCTCTTACAGAAGGTAGTGAAGGAGAGTGAGAAGAAGGGACTAAGCATATACTACAAGAAGACAGAAAGCATTGTCATCAGCAAAAGAATGAGTCTGAAATTCAATTGACAGGTCAGGGACACTAAAACCAAGCAGGTGTGGAAATTTGAATATCTGGGAAGTGTTTTGACAAAGGATAGTAAGTGTGATGCTGAGATCTGAAGACGTATTGAGATGGCCAAGGATGCAATCCAAAAGCTTGGTAGGGTATAACGAGGCAGGAGGATTTCTTTGGTAACAAAGAAAAGAGTACTGAGCAGCTATGTGACATCTGTCCTCATTTACAGCAGCGAATGTTGGACAGTCTCCTCAAAGATGAAGAAGAGACTCGAGGCAATGGAGATGTGGCTCTACATAAAGATGCTGAAGATATCATGGACTGAGTGTATGAGAAACGATGAGGTCTTGGAGAGGATGCAAACAAGGAGGAAGCTTATACTTAACATCAAGAAGAAGCAGCTGAAATTTCTGGGACATATAATGAGAAAGGAAGGCTTGGAGAATCTGATACTCAGAAGTTGAATAGAGGGAAAGAGGGACAAGGGAAAGCAATGCATGACATACCAAGAGGGCTTAAGCAAGTGGATAGGAGAAGTAGCAAAGGGACAAAACTTGTTGAGAGTTAAAAGGGATAGGGGGAAGCAGAGAGCCATGGTCGCCTACATCCTGAAGGGACATGGCACATAAAAAGAAAGAATTTTAAGAAATAAGGAAGGAAGGAAGGATGGATGGATGGATGGTGTTACTTAAGCAAGTGTTACTGTAGCTGGGATTTTGTTTCTTGTCAACATCTTAGTATCCCAACTGTATAAATAGCTTCTCTCAAAATATTGTTAATTCAATTTTTAAACAATGGACATTCAAGGGTTTAGAATCAGATGCATCTGGAAAGCTGACTCTCCAGCCACCAACTTCTGATTTATAGAATGCAGAGTGGTTTTTAGAGATATTTTATAGGAAGAAAATACATATTAGAAGCAGCAAAATATGGTAAGAATGAATATTTAAGAATGGATACAAAATGTAAGAGTTATCAGCATGAAAAATGGAAGAATTGATCCAATTTCAAGTTCTGATCTCACCTGTTCTATACATTTTCATGCAAATGTCATAAGGAAAGGCATGAATCTATTTCTCCCAGCTATGAGCTAAATAGCAGGACACACTAGGCTCTTTGGCTTTGGGTGGTAACCAGTCCAGGATAAAGATTATTTTGAATTTAAAACTATAGAGAATTCAACAGGAAACTACTCCACTACATTTCCCAAAAATACATGGATATTTATAGAGAATAAAAAAAAAAGATCTGTGGAGAGCCATGATTGCCTACATCTTGAAGGGATATATCATTTAAGAAAACTAAAAAACAGAGAAAGATAGAATGAAAAATGGAAAAGAGTAGGAATGATAATTTAAATGGGAGGAGGAAGAGAGGGAAAAAGAAAAAGAGAATGAGGATTGAAATAAGAGAGAAGTAAAGGAAGTAAAAGAATACAATAAGAATTAAGAATTGAGATGAGGGGGAGAGAAAATTAGAAATAAAGAAAAAGAAAGTAATAAGAATGGGGAGAGAAATAAAATAATGAATCAGAAAAAAGAACAAAGAGAATCCAAAGTAAAAATTAAAAAAAAAAGATACAAATAGAAAAAAGAGAAAAAAAATTGGGAGAAGAATTTAAAAAAATGGTGATAGATTTGAGAAAAAATATATTTGGTGCCATATATCCAGATCTTTTTATGAGATGTTCTGTATTTGGTACCTGGTTCCATTTTTGATGCATCATATGCGACATTGGCAGATGTTTTAGTTTCTATTTGGGAGTGGACAGGCTATAGAAAAGAGACTACAAAATGGCAAACACCTGAAAAATGCTCGAGTGCTATGAAATCTGAGCTTCGCTCAAATCTCATGGGGTAGGAAATTAGCTGCTCGATGAATGAGTGGTGAACATAATGCAGTATACACCTTTAACATTATAACAATAACGTTGTATAAACATATACAGTTTATACTTATAATGATGTTGACTTCTGTAGGTTTTTTTCAAGATGACCAGGTTTTCAAATCTTTATTGTCTATTTTTTTTCTTCCAATGTTCATTATTGTTTCATTTGTTTTTATCAATTTCTTTTCTTGTATTTCAACAATTTTCCTGCCGTATGCTTGTACTTTATATTCCTCATTGGGGAAATTTTACAACTGTGAAAATATTTCAAGATAAATACATTTCTTTATCTTTCTTATTCTATTTTCATTATTTTTCTCTTTCTTTTTATTTATTTTTTTCATTTTCTCTATTTTTATTATCTGTTCTTCATCATCTATCCTTTCTTTACAGGTTACATCATTTTCTCTTCTTTTTTATTTTCTCTTTCTTTTCAATCATCATTTTTCTTTTTCCTTTTCCTTTCTTTTTCTCCTTGCATTGACTTTATGCTTTCTGTTTTTCTCTTTAGCCTATTTTTCTTTTTCATTTTTTTCTAATCATACTTTACACTACTTTTATTCTTTTTCATTTTCCTTTCTCTTACTTTCTTCTTCATGCCACTATTCTTAATTGTTTTTCTTTCTCTTTCTTTCACTTTACATCACCTTCCTTTCTTCTTTCTCTTTTCATCACCTTTCTTTTTGCCACTTTCCTTTCCTTTCCTCTTCTCTTCATACCACCTTTCTTCTTTATTCTCCTTTCTCTTTTCCCTTCACATCATTTCTTTCATTTTCTTTTCCTTTTCTTTTCTCCATATTCCCTTTTGCTTGTACATTTTCCTTTACTTTTCTTATCCCACCACTGTTTTCTTTCATTTTCCTTTTTCTTTCTTTTCTCTTCAAATTTCCTTTCTTCATTTTCTTCTTGGCTCCATTTCTCTTCACATTAACTTTCCTTTCTATTTTTTCTCCTTACATCACCTTTCTACTTTTTCATTTACATTCATCCTTTTTCTTTTCATTTATTTCTGTAACTTTTTATTTTTCCTTTTTTTCTCTTTGTATCTCCTTTCTTCTCCATTTTTCTTTCTTTTTTTCTTTCATTTTCTCTCATTTTCTTTTTTACCTCATTTTCTCCCATTTTTGATTTCTTATTTTTTGAAAAAAGTACACATATTCTCTTTTATTTTCTTTATCAGCTTCTCTCCTCTCAGGGCTCATTTTCCTATTTACTCAGATTCCTCTATTTGTAATAAAGACTGTCTCCCATTATTTATGAAAAATATACATATTTCTCATTTTGTTCTATCAGCTTCATCCATTTTTAAAGAATTGGTCTGCTTAACTTATTTACTAAATAGTTATTTTCTCCCATTTTTATGGCTCAATTTCCCCCATTTTTTGGCTCAATTTCTCCCATTTTTTATACTCAGTTTCTCCTATTTTTATGGTTTCTCTCGTTCCATGGCTCAGTTTTGCTCATTTTCATGGCTTAATTTCTCTCATTTTTATGGCTCAATTTCTCCCATTTTTGTGGCTCAGTTTCTCTATTTGCTCACTTTTTACCATTTTTTACATTCACTTTCTCCATATTTGCTGAAAAAACATAGACATAACCTGGTTTTACTCTGTAGGAACTTCAAATTTTAAACTCAAATGGAATTTCCCATTTTAACATCTACAGCTGATATGACAAAAATAAATCTTAAATTCATTTGGTTCCATGCACCCACTTCCAGAATATTATCTAAAAATACCAGTTATAAAACATATTTTCTGACCAATCAGAAAAAGGTTCATCCAGTTTTGGCAGCAGCTGTTTCTGAGCCACCCACTTACTATAAAGCCAATGCACCCACAAAGGCAGATTTAACATGGCCGGCATTAGTGATGGACCCAGTTGCAGGCAAACTTTACTATGACCATGTTATTAAGGTACTCCATCAACAGTCATGCCTCCAACCAATGATGAAACCAGCAGAAGCAGCAGACATTAACCCTTGATTACTAAAATGTAATAATTTGTAGATTATTCCTCCACAAGTCTCAATACTAAAATGTAATAATTTGTAGATTATTCCTCCACAAGTCTCAATACTAAAATGTAATAATTTGTAGATTATTCCTCCACAAGTCTCAATACTAAAATGTAATAATTTGTAGATTATTCCTCCATAAGTCTCAATACTAAAATGTAATAATTTGTAGATTATTCCTCCACAAGTCTCAATACTAAAATGTAATAATTTGTAGATTATTCCTCCACAAGTCTCAATACTAAAATGTAATAATTTGTAGATTATTCCTCCACAAGTCTCAATACCACATTCATGTTGATTTTCTTCAGTTTATCTATCTCACTCCTTGTGTCATACCACAAACAATCTCTCAGTCTCTCATGACTGATACATAATAACGCAGAATGAGCAAACGATTGAGCCTTGTAGATTACAGGATACAAAAACTCTTTCATTTATCTCAACCACATCTTATATCCTTTGGCTGTTTGTTTGCTTTCAATATTTTTACTTGTTACCACCATTACTAAGTCATATTTGTAATTAGCTTCTCCCATTTTTAAAAGTAATACTCACTCTACACACAGTTTTAGATACTCAGCTTTTACCATTTTTAAATATTCAGTTTTCACTGAATTTCTCTATTTACATACTTATCCCTGTTTTTATATTTTTCCCCTCATTTTTGAGAAAAAATTACTAAAATCCTTTTATTTTTATAGTCTGCTCCTACCATTTAAAAAATAAATACTCACTTGTAGTTATTTGCTAAATGCTCATATTCTCCAGTTTTCAGCATTCAGTTTATCACATTATTTTAAAGATAAAATTCATATAACATTTGGCTTAATTTTAATTTATTTTGGACATTCATTATTCAAAACAAAATTTAATAAGGAGTGTTAGAGAAAAGCAATGAACGACAACAAAAATTGCAATATAAGCCATGGTAAAAAAATGAAATAATAATAACAAAAAAAAATTGCAATATGAGCAGTAGTAAAAAATGTTGCTGAGATATCAGGTTTATAAGTCCCAGAAATTTATATACGGATGTCCTCAAGGACACATGGTCCAGTAGATAAAGACATTCATTAGATCCAGTGACTAAACACAAAGAGTTATGAGTTCGATACCAGCAGTGGTGAACCAAAAACTTGGAGAGTTGAGTTAAAGGGAAATAACTGAGACATCTGGACGAGGCATGGAATGTGAAACTAGAACAATCTACCCTGCTTTAGAACTTCAACTAACTCTATCACAACTACAACTGAAAAAAACTTATCTAAACTCAATATAATATTTGATATGACTACATCTAAAACAATAACAAATTTAGTCAATATTAAACAAAATAATTTTTCCCTTTATATATATATATATATATATATATATATAGCAAGAGAGATAGATAGATAGATATGTGTGTGATAGGTAAATTGTTGTTGTTGTCATTTCATAATTTTAATTTCACTCATGTGGGTTTGTTTGTGATTTTGTTGACTGCACAGTATAGGAGGATAGCAAGGTTAGTTGGGCACCGTCTGTGAGAAAAAGTACACCATGACACAATTCACTCCAACAGAAATTTGGAAACGGCATACTGCACTTCTTAGCATTTGTTCCAGAAGCTTCAATATAAAGATTTCAGTGTATTCAGTTGTCAATTTGAAGACAGTGCAGAGCATTCAGAAAGAGTTGAACGAGTCTAATGGTGATTACGAATGTATGGCAGCTTAGAAAACTCACTCTGATTATTCAGATAAGAAAAGAACCCCTGAATTTGTTAGTGAGGGTATCAGATTCAACATGGAGGAACTACATCAAGTGATTTGAGGAGGTAGTGCTGCACTGGGTTAAGAGGATTGCTGCTAGAAGACCATGTCTGGCAACAAGACTTTGCACCATGCCAAACAAGCAGGAGAACCCAGTCATGGCTGTATGACAATTCCTGCAACCATATCAGCATTACATCTGACCACCTAACAACCCAGACTGTAACCCCTTTGATTATTATGTATGGGGATCATTTGAGAGAGAGAGTCCAACAAAACTCCTTGTAACACCAAAGATGAACTGAAGGCAAGGATTATGGCAGCATTCACCAACTCAAACAAGGAAACCAATAACAATTTTAATGAACAAATTTACTTTTTAGTATTCACAATATTTTTTTAGTAAATATATCTGTTAAAATGAGATGTCAGTGTTATTTTCACTTTTGTGTAATTTAGATGATAATTTATCTATCGCATGCTATATACACACACACACACACATATATATATATATATATATATATATATATATATATATATATATATATATATATATATAGAAAATATAGTCTTAAGATGTGCTATATTTATGGGATAAAGTGCTCAATATCAGAGATAGAGCATGTGTAAATATAAAAGTGAACATAGAAGTCAACACTTAGAGGCGACAGTCTGTTTCATGCTAGACGCAATCGTCTGATGACTGCATATAGCATGAAACAGACTGTAACCTCTAAGTGTTGACTTCTATGTTCACTTTTATATTTCTACATATATATATATATATATATACGCATACACACTTGTGCAAAGTCTGATATTAAGTATGTGCTTATGGGAATTATGCAATCTTTTCTTACAGGATGCCTCTCGGCATAATTCTATTCCACATTATGAAAATAAGGACATAAATCCTCTTTTTTTGTTCTGTGATTTGATAGCAATAACAAGTGACTATTCCTCTATGGGATGACATGCACTTTACTGCTGACTACTTAATCTCAACCCAACCACTTGGATATCATATTTCATGTCAGTAATTTTTACTTTATTATTTGATAATGGAAAAATTAATTTCTTCTTTTTTTACTACTGATTTATCAAGATATTCAAAATAAGGTCATGTCAAAGTTCAAAAGTAATTATTAAAAAGTATTTGGATTTAAATTAGAATCTGTTGATGAAACCTTCAGATTTTAATACAAATAATTTATTTGAAAAACCAAAAGATTTGTATGAAAATTTCAAGAAAAATTGTCTAAAATTCTTTGTCATATTTCCTTATAAAATTATATGGCTAAGAAATACAGTAATGAAAAGTAATGTTCTACTAATTAAGGAGTCTTAATGATAGTTTAAATTCTTTGAGGAAGCCATCATCCAATCATCAACTCTTTTAAAAGATTTACCAATTCTGTCTGCTGACATATTAACAAGTCTTCACTTTCTGCCTTTTGCAATCAGGAACCTCTTAATGATTTACTTTTCACTGGAAATCACTCAATTAAAGAATCAGATTATGGACTTTTCTTTCGAGAAGACAACAAACCAAGTCAAGCAGATTTTCTTTGAGAAGTATTTCCTGTTTCCATGTCACACTGGGGGCAGAGGTGTGTGATCTTTGTAGACGATGTAAGCCAATAAGTAATCTTCTTTAGAAAATTAGTTGAACAACTGCCAGTTGGTTCAAGTGATGGTGCCATTAGGTTAGGACCAATCTAGAGAGCATTTTGATGACTGGCAAAGGTTTTGGTAAGAAACTTGTTGGAATTTAATCACTGATCCTTATTTCATCCGAATTTGTTTAACTCTCTTTTTATGTCCCAAATCACCAAGAAGAAATTTTCTCAAGTGCTATAAGACTAATTATTTTTGAGCTTGGTTGTTGAAAGGATATTTGTCTTCTGTCTATTCACAAAGAGGGTATAAACAGGATCAATAGAGTTGGATAAATCTTCTTCTTCTTCTATGGGCAATGTCCTTTCAGGATGTTGGCAGTCATGGCTCTCCACAATTTCCTATCCTATGTATCTCTTAATAAATTTTGTCTTTTTATCATCTCTCCTAAAAATTGTTCCACCATCCATTTACTCAATTTCACTAGGTACATTATGCATCATTTTCCTCAGACCCTCTTGCTTTTAATGTCCTGTGAGTATCAAATTTTCTTAGCCCTCTTTCTACATTATATGCTATAAAAATTTCAGCTCTTTCTGATAAGTGTCCTTTTTGTTTCTATTTTCTTTGAAACTTCATTGTTGCTCACATGTTTGGTCCATGGTATTCTCAGCACTCTTCTGGAGAACCATATTTCTGTTGTTTCAAGTCATAATCTGTTAAGATATAGATTAGATCAATGGTATTATATTCAGGATACATTCAGTTTATATGACTTATATATATATATATATATATATATATATATATATATATATATATATGTGTGTGTGTGTGTGTTTATTTTATATATATATATATATATATATATATACATTTATTTTTATTATATATATATATATATATATATATATATATATATATATATATATATATATAAACATAATTTATTCAAAAATTATAACATACATATGTTATAAAATCACTACAAAAATAGCCATTTTCTTTAAACCCTACTGGTGTCTTATGAAGTGATGATGTTGAATGTAGAACTCTTTCAACTATTTCTGATTCTGGGAATGTAGAACTCTTCAATTCTTTCTGATTCTGTGAACTGTTTTGGTTCCATTTTCCTTAAGACGGTTTTGTTGATTCTACATTCAACACCATCACTTGATAAGACACCAGAAGTGTTGAAACGAAATGGCTATTTTTGAAGTGATTTTATAACATATTTATGTTATAATTTTCGATTAAATTAGACTTGCTCAACTCTGTATTGAGCACTCTTTTAAGAATAGTTTTTTAGGTCATTGAAATTTATTCCATATACACTAATTCTATATTTGTATATATAAACACACACACACACACACACATATATATATATATATATATATATTTTATTGTAATATTTTTTTTGGTTGTGGGGTTAAATCTGATATGTTCTATGTGTTGTGTTCCTTGAGCACTTTGTTGATTATGGTTCTCGACAACTTCATGTCCTTTGTAACTCTTAGTAAATTTTTAAAGTTCTGCCATCCATTTACACAAGCTCATTAGGTAAGTTATGTACTATTTTTCTCTTTCCATGTTGTCTTCAGCATGTCCTGTGAGTGTCTTTCCTTATTATGTGCCCCATAACCATTCCAGAAAAGAAAAAAGAAGCCTATGCATTTCCCTAGAGTAGTAGAAAGATTACTGTAAACTGAATATCTTTACAAGTCATCAATTGAACTTCTTGAGGATATAGGTGATTATGGCTCTCCATAACTACCTATCCGTTGTAACTCCTAGAAACATTTTTCTCCTTTTTATCCCTTCTCGTCTCTGTTCTGTTATCCATCAGCTTGTAAGCTAGGTTACATAATTTTTTCTCTGTTTTTTTCAAGATGTCGGTGATCATGACTCTCTTCTTTGTATTTTCAAGTAATGCTTGTCTTCTTATTATCTCTTCCAGTTTATTTTCTGTCATTTATTTACAAAAGCTTGTAAACTAGAATGTTTCCCTCTATGCTATCAAGACATGGGTGATAATGGCTCTCCACAACTTCCCCTCCTTTTTCACTTCAAATAATGTTTGAACCTTTACTATGCCTTCCAGTCTCTCTTCCAGTCTCTCAAATTTAGTCCATTAGTATTATGGGATAATTATGGTGTTGATCCATTAGCATTATGGGATAGAGCAGGCATGCTGGATTATGTTCACTTACCTTTTTACTTTTTCCCAAAGTTTTTATGTTATTTAATTTTAAAAAAAATTTTTTAATCAGAGCTTGGAAAACTTAAATTCAAGATAAATGCAAAGTGATGGTAAGATGGGTCGAGTGTGTTGCGTCACTGAAGGGGACTTGTCTGCATTGAAAAATTTGAATAAAAATCATGGACTTTTCACTGGGTTTAAGTTTGGTTTTGAGTACTTGAATAATACTAACACACCAACTATCATCATCATCATCATCATCATCACCATCATCATCATCATCATCATCATCAGTCCGATGATAGGATTTGGTCATAGAGTCATTGTGTAGGATGTTTGGGCCAAGTAAACCTGGCAGAGCCCATTCCTTTTCCAGGTCAAACCACAGCCAATATCCTCCAACTTGAAGGCACATTTTGGCCATGGACATGTGGATGTTGATTTGATCAGGGACACTCTTTAGCCTGGCTGTTGATTTCAGTCTAGGAAGCCCTCTGCCCAGTCATAATCAATAACTGACTTAGTACTAAATAAATTTAAAGATGGCCATAGAATAATCAGGCCCAAATGTTTTTGAAGAAAAATGGATAATACTTCAAAATGATTGAATAAGTTTATAACATTTTTCATGCATATACATTTACTTAAAAGACAAAAACAAAAGACACCTAAATAAACAGAAGTATAATATAGACTTTGTTAAACATACTTATGTTAAAGATGCTTTCTTAAAGCTAAGTAAGGGATTAGAAACAAAGAAAAGAGTACTGAACTATTATGTAATATCAATCTTCCTATATGGCAGCAAATCCTGAACAATCTTCTCAAAAATGCAAAAGAGACTTCAGACAACAGAAATGTAGTTCTAAAGAAGGATGCTGAGAATACCATGGATAGAATATGTAGGTAATAACAAAGTTTTAAGCTAAATGGAAAAAGGACTTGTTACTTAGAATCAAAAAGAGACAGTTGAAACATAATGAGGAAAGAGGGCTTGGATAATTTGACACTCATAGGAAATATTGAAGGCAAGTGGAAAAGATGGAAACAGGAAGTAACCTACCTAACAAGTTTGTGCAGATGTTCGGCAGAATAGGAAATGGCATAGATGGTAAAAAGAAGAAACTTAATAAAAGCTACAAAGTATAGGAAAGCATGGAGAGTCATGATCACTTAAGTCCTATAGGAACATGACACCTAGAAGAATATGCTTTCTTTTTAATTTAAAAGACCTTTCATTTTACCTTTTAAAATATTAAAATGAAATTAAAAAAAAATGGCTTCACATAATTTTCTTACATTTTCCATTTTGCCACTTTCACTAAAGGAAGATTTCGAAGCAGCCATGAATCTGGTGTATTAAAAATGCTGTCAGCGATTTATTTTTCATGAAAATCCACAATTGCTGATTTAGTAAAGGTTGCAGTGAAAGTAAGGGGAGGAGATGTGAAAAATTCTTTGTTGGCATGGTGCCAATAATTGGTAATGGATCATGGAGATTTCTTGGCGAACTAACTAAATCGGGTTGAATCTGGAATCTTCCATGACTCTTAGATTATTCATCATGAACTTCTTCAAAAGAAATTAATTTTTTGATAGAAAAAAAAGTTTGGAATCTAACTGTAAATAATTCTGTTTTCTTTCTCTTCATGATTTGTACTTTTTTTCTATATGCTTCTAAAAATTATTATGTACTTGTAGATATGGCACACTGGTTATAGCACAATTCCAAAGGTCTAGTGATTAATTCAGGGAAAACATTTGTGAAAAATTTGAGAACTAGGGCTTATCATTTATTTGAATGAAAGTGAAAAAGTTACCAAAAAAAGATAGCAATAGTTAATACATATCTATATGCTATTAGGTAGGTGAGGCTCATTAATAAAATCTTGTTTAATCAAAGAAAAGATTTGATTTTATACATAACCAATTTCTTTAATTTAATGAGAAACTCTACATTTTTTAAAATGTGTTTTTTCTGTTTATCTTGCCTGTTTTTTGCATGTCCACACTTCGAGAGCATTCTGTCGATTGAGAAAAACATTGGTGTTATATAGCTCTCCCAGTCCAAGATCCATGCTGACTATTGGCTAATAATACCTGCCCAATATCATTCATATGCAAATAGACAGTGCCACCTACTCTAATTAGAAGGTCTTTTCTCAACAGCCTGTTGTGGAAGAGGACGAAATTATTGGTGCTTACAGCACCATATACAACCAACTCATAGTCTTTTATTGGGCTAACCTGATTCTTTGTTACAGTTTTAAGTACATTATATAGATTTCCCAAGAAAAGAAATTAACTGATCATTGAAAGAGAATTAAACATGGCACTAAGGTATTTGTAGAAAACTATGTGTTATTACACTAGAAATAAAAAGAAGTTGTCATAATCCCTTACAAATAATGTCTAATCTAAACTATAAATCTTTAAATTTAAAAATGAATAGCCTAATCCTAAATTCATAATATCTAATCCAAGACATAAATCTTTACAGATCCTACTCTACAAAATAACAGGAACCACATCACTTGAGGACTACCAACAGCAGCCACAACTAAAATGGTTTGCACATAGAGAAAATAATGATATAAGCTATTTACTCTGTCTCCCCACTAAGATGAGTTGTGACACAAGGTCAGTTTTTAAGATGGTGACCCATGCGCATAGATCTGGGCTAGGAACAAAAATTGCCTGCAGCTCCTGCAACCATCAGTTGTGCTGGACTCAGTGCGAGCACCAATCCCTCTCTGTAATGCAGTGAGAGGGAACAGCATCCAGCAACTTTTCCCCAGGGCTGGGTACCTCTCAGTATAATTTTCATTTGACAGAGATGCAACTGAGAGATGATAAATAGATGTGTTATAAACCATGAGAGAGAGCAGCTTACACACTAAATACTGATATAATTAAGATAGAAACATTCCACACTATTTCAAATAAAAGGTTAGGAAGGAAAACCCCATCCAAACTGGAAAGAGTTACAACATCTACTGAACTTGAGAAACCTATTTTCTTGAAAAATTGTTTCAAGAAAAATATTTTATAAACTTCAATAAAAAGCAGTACTGGCTGTTCGGTCAATAAAGGCCAAATGTTTCCTTATAGGGAAATGGCTAATACTAACATTACCAAAGGATTTGTAGGGAAATGGCTAATACTAACATTACCAAAGGATTTGTAGGGAAATGGCTAATACTAACATTACCAAAGGATTTGTAGGGAAATGGCTAATACTAACATTACCAAAGGATTTGTTGTAATCGCAAATTCATAATGTTGATTATTTACACACTTGTCCTCATCTTTTTTTTGTTATCACAACATTTCGGCCATTGTATCCTCCGACCTTCCCCAGGTGTATATTGATCTACCTAGAAGGAATTCTGAACTGAACCCTTTAATTAATCCCTGGGAGTAGACAGTTCTCATTTCACTGCTAATATTTAGGGATATCATCTGAGTGTAAATAGTGTAAATAATGATAACTCCTCATCCCAGAAATTCAAACAAAAATCATCATGTCTAATGTAAGCTATAAAATTAATTAACCATAATCTCTTGCAAATAATGTCTATTCCATGCCATAAATCTTTATAAGTAAAAATGAATTGGCCATAATGCTAAATTCATAATATCTAATTCAAGATATAAATCTTTACATTCAACATAAAGTCATCATAATCCCTTACGCATAATGTCTACTCCAACTTATAATTCTTAGCAAATTAAAAAGTATGTGTAATCATTTCTAACTTACAGTGTTTAACATAACACTCAAACCTACACAAGTCCAAAGGAATTTATTCTACTCTTTAATTGTTAATATCTAATCTCGGACTTTCACAATTTAAAATTGGTGTCTTAGTCTGGAACTTATAAATTTGAACTGAAAATATAAATTTTGCATGACAAAATCCCATTTCTATTGATGGGTTTATTTACTATTTAGAAACGAATTTTCATTCGTTTTTGACTAAAAGTCAAAGTGGCAAACTGTAAACTTGTTCAGCAGATTCAACAACCAGCCAAAAGCAGCATCATGATTAGCTCCTTAGGCAAGTCTTTCAATGCTTGTCTGCCTGGCAGTTACGCATTGCAATTGAATCGTGACAAAAATGTAGCATCGGTAAAGTAAGTTAAGGCAGGAAGGGCTGCATTTTGTAATTGGGAACAAATGATGTCAGACTGACACGGCATGAAACTGATCTTTCAGGAAAGGAAGAAAAAAAGTGCGAAAGATTTGTCGTTTTTGAAGTCTACAGTGATCTTTTGATGCCTAATGGTAATCTTCCAGTCTTGTCAAATGGAACAACTCGTTTAAAGTTGGACCAGCGTAGAAGAGACAAAAAAAATCAAATTCTGGAATAAGATCCCAAGAAACTCTCCAAAGAGTCTTTTCAAGATTCTTGGGGCAATTAATATCCAGAAGCAAGACATGATGGATAGAATCTGCTAAATACTCTGATAGGGGATGACTTGTTTTGCACTTGAAATCTTTTCTTTTTTTTTTTCAAACATCATCTTTCTTTTTTGCTGCATTTTTATGACAGCATGTATGTGGTACACTGCTCAGCAGAATTTTAAGTGTAGTGCATCTACATACACTGAAAAATACATACATCACACAGCACACACACACATATATATATATATATATATATATATACATATATTCCTCTCAAATGAAATTTATATTCAATATGTAGATAAAAGTTACTAGATATTCTGCTTAGAGCCATACATGATGTCTGTCTGAGGCAATAAAGTTTACAGAAAATGGGATTTCATCAATGGTGCATATATCAAGAATTCTAAAGCCACTTACCTTTATTTAAACAGCAACTGACTCATGGACTAGTTTATGCATAAGTAAGGATTAATACCATAGGACATAGCCATTCAAAACATCAGTTTTCATATGCGTGAAGAATTTTATTTAATACATCATTATTCTGAAACAGATTTTTTTTTCCTTGCATACATTTTATAATCCATAGAAAATGCCGAAGTGCTTATAACTATAAATTCTCAAGGAATGCTTATTGTAAAGATTTTGATAGCTTTCAGATTAATATTAATATTATCTTGGCTATAATTTCCTGCATTTTGTTAGAAAGTATCAATACAACATATGTGACAAGTATAACTATTTCTTCATATGTGCTGTGTCCATTTAAGGCATGGGTGATCATAGCTCTCCACAACTTCCTATCATTTGTAGCTCTAAACAATCTTTGTCCCATTACTATTCCTTCCAGTCTCTGTTCTGCCATGCATTGAGACAAGGCATGGGTGATCATAGCTCTCCACAACTTCCTATCATTTGTAGCTCTAAACAATCTTTGTCCCATTACTATTCCTTCCAGTCTCTGTTCTGCCGTGCATTTAGACAAGGCATGGGTGATAATAGGTCCCCATAACTTCCTATCATCTGTAGCTCTAAACAATGTGTGTTCCCTTACTATTCCTTCCAGCCCCCATTCTGCCATGCATTTAGACAGGGCATGGATGATCATAGCTCTCCACAACTTCCTATCATTTGTAGCTCTATCAATGTTTGTCCCATTACTATTCCTCCCAGCCCCTGTTCTGCCATTCATTTACAAAAGCTTGTTAAACGGGTAACTTGATTTTTCTTTTTGTACTTCAGCATGTCCTGTGAGTGTCAAATTCTCCAATTCCATTTTCTACATTATGTGTCCAAGAAACTTTAACTGACTCTTTATGATTCTAAGAAACAAGTGCTTGTTTACTTTTCCTTTAAAAATTCCACATGTTCTAACCATAGTTTGCTCAGTACACCTTTTGTAAAACCATAACTCTCTTGCCTAAAGCCACCTCTTCATCTGTGAAGAAATTATCTGTCACTCCCTGACATATAGTAGAATTGATATTACATAACAGGTCAACACTCTTTTCTTTGCTTCTAATGAAAATTTTCTGTTTCTTCATACTTTGCTTAGATTTTGATAGTCATCTTTCATTATTCCAATGCACCTTCAGATTTCTGTAACACATTTTCTGTCTTCTGTTAAAATATTTCCCAGATAATTTAATTTCTCTACTTGCTTGGTTCTGACATCTCCAATTCATAGCTCACATTTCTCTTGATAATGATATATTTTGTTTTCTTATGTTTGATGGTTAGTCCTTTCTTCCTGCTTTCCTTTATACTTGTCTCAGAGTTCCTGCAGTTTTCAAAAAAGATGAGGACAGGATAACTCTTATAAAGTCTAAATTAAACAATAAAATTTAAAAGCTAAGAAAAGACAACAAATTATAAAACAATATAAAGTTTAACTCTTTTTTTTTTTTTTTTTTTTTTTTTTTTCAGGTGCTATTTGTTATGCATCCCAGGTAACCAGCCATTCCAATTAAAGGAGAATCATGACAATGGCAGAAATCAGTGGAAGCATTTCCAGAAACTCTTCCTGGTTAAATTGAAATTGTCATTAAAAAGGTGGGCACCCTGTCAGGTCACTAAGTGCTATTTGGACATGCCACTCTTCCTGAATACAAAAGTTGGTGTGAAAAACTAACAGAATTAATGCCATCAATTCCACATCACAATGTTGGAGAAGAACATTGGTAATCTAGAAGCTCATTTGCAGGCTGGCAGAACGACAGTTCCTTTTGCCAAACAATAAGTTGTGCCATTCAGTATTGGTTGAAATAGAGAGTGATTTTTAGATAAGAATTTCTTCAAAGTCTTTGAAGTAAATAATGTTTGGAATGCCTTAGAGAGAGAAATGTTCATTCTTATCTGTCAGACAGTTCTTTTTCTCTTATACTTGCAAATAGTTACTTTTAAAATTATCTTATTACAAATCTGCTCATTCCTCCCTTAGTCTATTAGTTAGCATGTATGTTACACCCTGCCAGTACCACATACATAATGGACCATTCCATTTTGATCAAATGGAAAGATGGAAAAGACATATTAGAGATGCTACTTGAATTCAGTGAGATAATGTATGAAAGAAAGGAAAGAAGTGAAGAGAAAAGAGGCAATAACACTCTCATGTGCTTAATATCTGTTTCAGTGAAAATTAAAATATTGTCAATTTCAAATGTTTTCATTTGTACCCCCTTACTTCTTTGAATATGGACCAGAATTCATATTTATGATTGTTATTACAATATTTTGTTTAAAATATTTAACAATGTGATAGAATTTTTACAGATATTTTTTGTCGTAGAACTTGTCATGAGGTTATCAATCATTAACTTAAGAATTCATTAGAAAAATTAAAATAGGAAAATCATGAAATTTTCATGGGTCTTTCTAGAAGTAATGATTGTGACACTAATTATGGTGATACTTGAAATACCAATAACAACGAAATAGTTTCTATTTATGATACTTGTTTCTGCAATATGTACTTGGTAAGAATTAGTAAATGTATTAGATTAGTATTTGTACACTGTTTCCTCTCAGAGTGAGGCTGTAAGTTGATTGGTTGATTGATTGACCAATTGAGTGATTTGTTTTTTATGGCTTATCAGCCTTTTGCAGGTTATTTAAAGCCAGAAGATATTTTTAGATTGTAAGAGTATTTTTGAGAATGATCATTTAGTGATAAAGTTTTACTAATTAACCAATAGTTAGGGGGAAATAGGTGGATTCATATGTTTCCCAAGGGTATTTTCTTGTAAATGAATATAAGAAACCCAACTGGAATTGGAACTAGGCTCTCTGATTAACAATTCTGAGCAATTATCCATTACACCAAATGCACACCCAAGCTTGTGGTATTCCCAAGTGGTCACCCATCTAAGTACTGATAAGGTTCAACATTGCTTAATTTTTATGATTGTATGGAACCAATGTTTCAACATGATCTGGTTGTAAGGAGTAAAAGCTATATTCAACATAAGATTTTAGAATAAAGAGATATTTTATTGATGAAATTGAGATATTGAAATGGTACTTATTAGTGAATTATTTACCTATTATTTCACTATTATTTAAGTATTATTTAACTATTGTCAATTATAATTAGTAGTTATAATATCACTTATATACAATTAAAAAGTTGAATTTTAAAAAATGTAGAGCGATTTAATATATTAAAAAAATAAAATGCTGACTGTAACACTACACCAGTTTTGACTGCCAAGATCTCATCTGGTGGTTTACTCAGTGAGTAATATATATATATATATATATATATATATATATATATATATATATATATATACCTACATTTGGAGTGTGACTTAAGTTTTGTTTTCCTAGCAATTCATCAGGCACAAAATATTATATAAGTAATATTTCATAAATATAAGTAATATTTCATGACTGATGATATATATTTCTTAGCTCTGTTTAACCACATTGAGCACTGTTTTCTTTACATCTTAAAGTAAATTTAGTAAATTTTTATTTGCTTACCTGTGTATGTGTTATGGTCCGGTTCCTTGTACTGATAGCCCAAGGTAGAACCAATAAAGAAAAACTCGAAGGTGGATATGGAATAACACAGATATATTACAAACAGGAATATATACAGAGAAGTAGAAAGTGTCAGGTTTAGTAGTACTTGTCTGACCGCGACTCTGTTTCGGACTGCCTCTAACTTGACTGACTGACTCGCTCGCTCTGACTGACTGACAGACTTCTGACGGACCTCACTCCAGACTTCAGACTGAACTCTCTGCTTTCTCTTGAAGTGCAGTATTTATTACGTATGGAATAGTCCATTATATTATTATGGGTAAGGTCCCATAACAGTATGCTTAATATAACTGACCAAATTTATTAAATTCTTTATGTTGTTTAACTACTCAAAAATCTGGAGGATATTTTGGGATAATATTGCTTCACTATATGATTAAGATACCGTTTTAAATAAAATTGCCTTGGATAGCACCATTTGAAAAGAGGTAAAAATCTACATACCTTTAGGCTCTAGAACTATGCCACAAATATTATATCATCCCAATAATTTTTGAAAAAAATTAATTCCTGTAAAAGTAACCAATTATTTATATTTATAATCTTCAAAGGCTGAAGATCAAAGCAGAACAAATAAATAAACACTGAAAATAAATATTTAATATACACTCTTGGTCAAAAGTTTGTGACCATACCTTGGATTTAATAATTACTAAGTTTTATAACTTCTTTGGTTTAATTAACCCATTCAAAGCTAGCTTGCTCAAACTATTTAACCCATTAGTGCATAGTCTTCAATTTTTTTGAGAGTGGTCCACCTAAAATTTTACGTCTCAAAGATTACTATTAGCCAGCAAGGTAGATTAGGCAAAACAAACTAAAATTTTAAAGAAACTTTATAGGTTAATTAGGTTATTATTATCATTATTATTGTCATCGAACTTAGGTTGCATGTAGCCATTTCGACAGTAAAATGAGGAGATTATGCCACAAATCTAGGACTATGCTTAAATTCATAGATTCTAGGTACCCTAAAAGAAAGTTCATCAGAACAATTACCAAGAAAGTATTTATAGAATAGGCACAAAATTAATTAGTTTTGAAAAAGAACATAATCTTCATTTTTTAAGCAATACTTTAAGCATGGTTATTGTTATGCCCATTTCCTTTTTCTTGTTCCAAATGTTAGGGTAAGTAAGTATAAACATTAATGATCAAGCTCATTTCAGCCTTCTGCAGAGTTGGAACAACCAAAGAAAATGTTTGACTTATTTCATAGGTAGAGGTTTTGGAAGCCATGTGCAAAGGCCATGCATTAGAAAGTGAAAAAAGAGAATTAATTTGACCAGGAAAATGAATGTATGCCAGCAAGACCACCTGTTTACTATATACTGCTACATCAGAGAGTGAAAGAATGAGGAAATGTTTGCCTTTTTATAGAATTAAATTAAGTGGGGTAATCATATTTTTGGTTTCTTTACTTTTAGCATAAATAAAAAATTTATTTCTTTTTCTTGTTTTGTATTATTATTATTAATATTTTATTTATCGATTTTATCTCTTTCTCCCCACAAGTACAATTTAAGTACAATAGCAACAAGTAGGAAGGAATAATAATAATAATAATAATTGTTAATAATAATATAATAATAATAATAATAATTGTTCTCACAAGTACATCCCACTCCTTACAAATGGCATTATCTATGTGTGTGTTTTAATTGGTCAGTGGAAAATGTCATTATGCCATTCATAACCTAATAATAATACTACTAATAATAATAAATCGAAATCTCAAAAATGTGGCACATGGGAACATCAATAATTCCTGTTGTAGTTGAAGCCCTAGGATTGGTTGGAAAAGATTCCTGTAGACTAATTGAAGGGATTCCTGGAAGTCCATGCCTCAAAGAAATACAAAAAAAATTGTTCTGACAAGAACAGCCCACACTTTAGGAAGGGCTTTATCTATGTATTTTTTTTTTTTTTGTCAGTGGAGAGTGTCATGATGCCATTTCTAACCTTAGGTCTCTGCACAGGATCTGGAAAGAAATGTGTACATGCCAGAAATCAAAGGAAATAATAATAATAAAAAATTCACAAAACTGAAAGAGGGGGAAAATACATCTAAAGAATAAAGAATAAACATTTTAAGTTAGTGATTTCAAAAGATAAGAAAACACTTGCCGGATTCTGACATGTTCAGTTTGAAGCTTCAATCTTAGGTTGTCTCTCTTGCTTATGATCCCACATTCTATTTTCTTACAATGGATGATCAGTCTTTTCTTTTTGCTCTACTGTATTAGCTTGTCTAGTACTTCCATCAATTTTTTTCAATGTTTGCCAGGAACATTGTGCCATTTGCATATTGTATGTTGTTAAGATTGTGTCCACCATTAAAACATTATCAGTATCACTTTTAGTTCTCTTAGTATTGCCTCATTGCAAGGTGAAATAAATCCATTGAGAAGATGTCCCCTTATCTTATGTACCTTTCTTTTTCTTTCGTACTTGATCAATTTCAATCTATATGCAGATGGCTTGTTCCAAGTAAATGTTCTGGATTGTTCTTATATGTTTCTGTAATAAATCAATCCTTTGGCATAGTAATGAGAGGCTGAATTTATTTTTGCATAAAACCTTTGTCTTGAACTCATTCTCTTTAATATGAAACTGGTAAAAACTGATTTCCAAGCAAATATTATCATTATACATCAACAAGAACATGAGACTAAAGCTATCATATGCAAAATTATTATTAGTGTGTGGCTCTGGAGTTTTCTCTGAACTTGGATCCTTCTTCTCACTAAGATATAAGAGGGTTTCTTCTTCTTACCTTTTGGGTTGGTGCCTGTATCCTGGTTTGTCCTGCATGTACACATTGTAGGTGCAGTTGTGTTGATTACACATTTACATGTTGGGGATAGCCACTAGTGAAGGCATGGATCTACACCTGGGTGCTATTGGCAATATCCGGGGTGAGTCATGTATTACACAAGGCAAATAGATGGTCTCTCTAATTTTCCTACTATTTTCATTCACTTTTTATTGTTCTAAGGTAATTTTAGTATGTATAAAAACAGAAGTCATATGAGTGTACTATAGTAAAGATGTTTTTTCTTGGAAATTATTTCTTTTTAATATTTTGCTCGCTACTTCTTTCAGTACATCTGCCATCTTGTAAAATCTGTAATACAGACTATCTTTTTTGTTTTTGCTGAGTTAAGTTGGTCTTTCTTAATTTGAAATAACAAAAGAATCAAAGGTGAAGAGATTATACTAAGACTAGTAAAATAAAACTACTTGAATTTTATTGAATGCAAATCAATAGTGTTTATTAGTGAAGAAAACAAGAGAAATATCCTCAAAGATTCTGGTCCGAATGAAAGTTCCAGGCATTTATTTTATCTTAAGGAATCATAAGAAATGGAAAATTGGACAGAAGAGAAGAGTAACAATAAAACATTATTCACACCGTCTTATTGTAAAGAAAATCTTTGGATAGACATAAGTCATCTGAATGTGTTTGGTTTTACGTTCATACAAACAACCAAAAATGGCTGGTTGGCAGCAATCAGGGTCGAGTCTTTTGTTGACACCTGATTATATGAACTCTGCCAAGAGGAGAGATTATAGTGTCAGACGGAATTAGATAATAGCAAGCGAAATTGACATAACAATAGAAAATGGGCAAGTCAAAACAGACTGTGAAATTAGCCATGAAATGAACGCAAGCAAGTCCGATTAATGATCAAGATACAATGATACATAACCGATGTGATTCTACTAAAAACTGATTTTCCTTTAGATTGTTTTTACAAGTTTGATAACTGAGAATAAACTCTCACCTTGCTCCCCACATCTATAAGAAAATGTGTGATAAAAGAGAAATTGGCAGTGAAGAAAAGCTGACAGATAATTATAGAAATAAAAAGATTTTTACAAATTTAAAAGAAAGGATAATAGCTTCATATTTATTACTGAGAAATGAGTTCAACTTTTATTTTAATTACTTTCTGGTTTTGTTTGGTATTATTAGTGTGCTTATTTAATTTGTATTTGAAATAATCTTTTTCAGATTTTTAAGATAATTTAAATCTTTTTTTTTAGTTTTTTCGTTGCTGAGATTTTTTATAAATTTATGATGCCTTTTCTGTTTTATTTGTTTCCTTAATATATATATATATATATATATATATATATATATGTGTGTGTGTGTGTGTGTGTGTAATATTACTTGATAATTAGTAGGGATAATTCCAAGGAGGATATAAATCCAAAGAGAGCTTAATGTAAGAACAGTGCAAATATAATAATGAAAGCATAGTCTTTAGAAATCCATAGGTAATAGTTTATTAGTTTCATGGAATCAGGTTCCCATCTCTTCAGACTTGATGGGCACCTGATCCCATGAAATAAACTATTACCTATGGATTTCTAAGGATATATATATATATATATATATATATATATATATATATATATATATATATATATATATTATTTTTTGTTGAATCATGCTTCACATTTTTTGTTTTTAAATTCATTGTTTATTCTATTTTTCTCATTTTTTTTCTATTTTTATTGGTATTATTTTAATATTTTTTTTACTTTTCTTGTTTCAAACTCCAAAAATGAACTCTCTTTTTTCTGTCTAAATTTCTGCAATACTGTACTGCTACTGATGCGGCATTCACCCTGGGCAGATTGAGCCAGCTTCTTCCTGTTATGAGAAGAAGATTCTTGGGATAAATTACAGAAGTAGGGTACCCAGGCCTACTCAAATAACGTTCTTGCTTGCCGCAGGGTTCCCACAGATGCAGAGACAGGAACGACCAGAAGCCGCCGGTTACCGATGCAGACGCTCCTTGGATTTTCACCAGAGCCATTGTTAGCCGGCGTGTGTGTCAGACCTGTCCACCTTGGGTGGCCCTACCAGGAACGAAGTTCCGGGCGGCATAGCTCTGACACTACCGTTTACACCCCCCGACCGACTGTGTTATTTCTGCAATAAGGAGTTATCATTATTTACTCTAATTATATTTGGATTCTTGGCCTCACCTTTGGATCCTGTCACTGGATCTAGCCAATGCCTTTATCCACTGTGCCATATGTCCTTAAGAGCTGTGAGTTCAATACCTGGTTAAGGCAGTGGAGATCTTGGAGAGGTGAATTAACAGGAGATAACTGATAATTGACATCCATTAGGCATTGCATGTGGAAATAGAACAGTCTACCCCAGTGAGCAAAATAAAAGGTTCAGTTCAACATTCCAACCACCTGAAGAAGGCTGGAGCATACAATGGTTGAAATGTTGTGTTTATGAAATCAGTATTTAATAAAATTTCAACTTATTTTGCATGTCCTTTCATCCTGTATCATTTTGTCATAAACATTTTGTTGATGTAGCTATTTTCTTGGGAGATAGATATATCAAAAGGAGGTCTTGAATAATTTTAACAGCTTTTAACACTGTTTTTTGCATGGTTTGAAGCTTTTGAATTTATTACATAAATTGCAATACACAAATGAATCCACTTTCCCCTTAAGCTATTAGTAAATAAAGCATTTAGAACAATATCATCTTGTAAGACAGTCTTGAAAATTCAATAATAGCTTAGGTAAGGTTTTACTCCATTCTGCTGGTACCAAGCAGCCCAATGCAACTTTTCACATTTGATGTGGAAAGGAAATGGACAACACCAAATAATTCCCATTACTATGAGAGATGTTGCAAAAGGGCATTACTTGGCTTGGCACTGCAACCAGTTAATAGGTTGTTGGAAGCAAAACAAAATGAAGACAAAATTTGACTAATGATTGAAAGTGTTTGAAAACTTTAAAATTATTTGCAAAATTTACAGTTAGAACTAAATATGAAGTAAAAGTTCAAAATTTAATTTCATTAATCAGATTAATTAATTTGGTTAATATAATTAACATCATTCTTCTGGACAGACAAAAAACTTTTGGAACTTTCTCAGCAAAGATAAAGAAAGAAGAGCGAAAGAAAAAAGAGTAAGGCGTGTTGCAATAACTGGCCTCTTTATCTCTTTATTTGAACAAAAATAGCTTTAAAACTCACTAGTTTTTATTAATTCCGAATTAAACACAAAATATTATTAAATAAATTAACTAATTAATTAAAAACAGTTTTACAGGCTGTCTTAGATCAAAAGGAAGGTTGTTCTTTTTTTTGTTAATCTTCAAAAGAGAAGGTTCTATTTTCATTTGAATTCTAAAAGGCTTACATTGTTCACCCTTCAGCAGTTTCATCTCCAATTTTAAGTTATTAAATATTAATTAAATAGTTTCTGATAAGTTAGTATGTAAAAAAGCTAAGTCACATTTGAAATTGTTGCAGTAGTGTTTATCATGTAATCTGAACCTGCTGTGTATGGTTTAGACTACATTGCAAAAGAACACAGAATGCATGGTTGTTAACAAAAGGAACATCCAACATGCAAATTACGAATTGGAGATACCAAAATAAAAAAGTACAATAATTTAAATATCCGGGAAGTGTTTTAACAGAAGATGGAATAGTGCAACACTGAAATCCGAAGGCATATTGGGATATCGAAAGATACTTTCCAAAAGTTAAGAAAGGCATTTAAAGAAAAAATTCATTAGAATTAAAGAAAAGAGTACTGAACTGTTATGTAACATCAGTACTCCTATATACCAGTGAATTCTGGACAATCTCTTCACAGATAAAGAAGAGACTTAGAGTAACAGAAATGTGGTCCTACAGAAGGATGCTGAGAATACCATGGACTGTACATGTGAGCAATGACAAAGTGTTAGATAAAATGGAAACAAAATGTTAACTTATACTTAACATCAGGGAGAGATAGTTGAAATTTCTAAGGCACATAATGAGAAAAGAGGGCTTGGAAAATTTGATACTCACAGGACATATTGAAAGCAAGAGGGGAAAAAGGAGACAATTCATAACCTAAATAGCTTTAATTCTCTTGGCTATTGTCCTGTGAAACTAGCTTAGTGGATTAAAGCATTGGTTCATGAATTTTATGCATATTAATTGTGAGTTCAATCTCTGGGCCGGGTAGTGTGTACATGGATTCAGTGGAATCAGGGTGAGCAATAACTGAGCAGTACTAAAATAATAACTAGATGATATCCCTAGACATGGGTAGTGGAATGAGAACAGTTGTACTCCTGTAGATTAATTAAAGGGTTCAGTTCAGAATTCTTTCTCTCTAGGTTACCCAGATTGATTTACACCTGATGAAGGTTAGAGGGTAGAATGACCAAAACGTGATAACAACAACAAAGGTGAGCACAATAGTCTGAATATAAATAGTGTGAATAATGATATAATGAATCCATATCCCAGAAATCATCAGTTAAGAAATTAGAGTTCATTACAGTATTGTAACAAAGTTCATTATAAAATAAAAGCTGTGATCAATGTATCATTGGGTGATAACTTTGGTAATAATAGCACAACTACCCCATGTTACAAAATATAAAGTTGTTTCTTCTTTCCTGTGATATACCCTACTGGACGTGGGCGATCATGGTTCTTCACAACTTCCTATTCTTTGTAGCTCTTACCAAT